>OU452284.1:2500-5000 GCA_911728535.1 Pammene fasciana | reverse complement strand
GGTTAGGTTAGGTTAGGTTAGGTTAGGTTAGGTTAGGTTAGGTTAGGTTAGGTTAGGTTAGGTTAGGTTAGGTTAGGTTAGGTTAGGTTAGGTTAGGTTAGGTTAGGTTAGGTTAGGTTAGGTTAGGTTAGGTTAGGTTAGGTTAGGTTAGGTTAGGTTAGGTTAGGTTAGGTTAGGTTAGGTTAGGTTAGGTTAGGTTAGGTTAGGTTAGGTTAGGTTAGGTTAGGTTAGGTTAGGTTAGGTTAGGTTAGGTTAGGTTAGGTTAGGTTAGGTTAGGTTAGGTTAGGTTAGGTTAGGTTAGGTTAGGTTAGGTTAGGTTAGGTTAGGTTAGGTTAGGTTAGGTTAGGTTAGGTTAGGTTAGGTTAGGTTAGGTTAGGTTAGGTTAGGTTAGGTTAGGTTAGGTTAGGTTAGGTCAGGTTAGGTTAGGTTAGGTTAGGTTAGGTTAGGTTAGGTTAGGTTAGGTTAGGTTAGGTTAGGTTAGGTTAGGTTAGGTTAGGTTAGGTTAGGTTAGGTTAGGTTAGGTTAGGTTAGGTTAGGTTAGGTTAGGTTAGGTTAGGTTAGGTTAGGTTAGGTTAGGTTAGGTTAGGTTAGGTTAGGTTAGGTTAGGTTAGGTTAGGTTAGGTTAGGTTAGGTTAGGTTAGGTTAGGTTAGGTTAGGTTAGGTTAGGTTAGGTTAGGTTAGGTTAGGTTAGGTTAGGTTAGGTTAGGTTAGGTTAGGTTAGGTTAGGTTAGGTTAGGTTAGGTTAGGTTAGGTTAGGTTAGGTTAGGTTAGGTTAGGTTAGGTTAGGTTAGGTTAGGTTAGGTTAGGTTAGGTTAGGTTAGGTTAGGTTAGGTTAGGTTAGGTTAGGTTAGGTTAGGTTAGGTTAGGTTAGGTTAGGTTAGGTTAGGTTAGGTTAGGTTAGGTTAGGTTAGGTTAGGTTAGGTTAGGTTAGGTTAGGTTAGGTTAGGTTAGGTTAGGTTAGGTTAGGTTAGGTTAGGTTAGGTTAGGTTAGGTTAGGTTAGGTTAGGTTAGGTTAGGTTAGGTTAGGTTAGGTTAGGTTAGGTTAGGTTAGGTTAGGTTAGGTTAGGTTAGGTTAGGTTAGGTTAGGTTAGGTTAGGTTAGGTTAGGTTAGGTTAGGTTAGGTTAGGTTAGGTTAGGTTAGGTTAGGTTAGGTTAGGTTAGGTTAGGTTAGGTTAGGTTAGGTTAGGTTAGGTTAGGTTAGGTTAGGTTAGGTTAGGTTAGGTTAGGTTAGGTTAGGTTAGGTTAGGTTAGGTTAGGTTAGGTTAGGTTAGGTTAGGTTAGGTTAGGTTAGGTTAGGTTAGGTTAGGTTAGGTTAGGTTAGGTTAGGTTAGGTTAGGTTAGGTTAGGTTAGGTTAGGTTAGGTTAGGTTAGGTTAGGTTAGGTTAGGTTAGGTTAGGTTAGGTTAGGTTAGGTTAGGTTAGGTTAGGTTAGGTTAGGTTAGGTTAGGTTAGGTTAGGTTAGGTTAGGTTAGGTTAGGTTAGGTTAGGTTAGGTTAGGTTAGGTTAGGTTAGGTTAGGTTAGGTTAGGTTAGGTTAGGTTAGGTTAGGTTAGGTTAGGTTAGGTTAGGTTAGGTTAGGTTAGGTTAGGTTAGGTTAGGTTAGGTTAGGTTAGGTTAGGTTAGGTTAGGTTAGGTTAGGTTAGGTTAGGTTAGGTTAGGTTAGGTTAGGTTAGGTTAGGTTAGGTTAGGTTAGGTTAGGTTAGGTTAGGTTAGGTTAGGTTAGGTTAGGTTAGGTTAGGTTAGGTTAGGTTAGGTTAGGTTAGGTTAGGTTAGGTTAGGTTAGGTTAGGTTAGGTTAGGTTAGGTTAGGTTAGGTTAGGTTAGGTTAGGTTAGGTTAGGTTAGGTTAGGTTAGGTTAGGTTAGGTTAGGTTAGGTTAGGTTAGGTTAGGTTAGGTTAGGTTAGGTTAGGTTAGGTTAGGTTAGGTTAGGTTAGGTTAGGTTAGGTTAGGTTAGGTTAGGTTAGGTTAGGTTAGGTTAGGTTAGGTTAGGTTAGGTTAGGTTAGGTTAGGTTAGGTTAGGTTAGGTTAGGTTAGGTTAGGTTAGGTTAGGTTAGGTTAGGTTAGGTTAGGTTAGGTTAGGTTAGGTTAGGTTAGGTTAGGTTAGGTTAGGTTAGGTTAGGTTAGGTTAGGTTAGGTTAGGTTAGGTTAGGTTAGGTTAGGTTAGGTTAGGTTAGGTTAGGTTAGGTTAGGTTAGGTTAGGTTAGGTTAGGTTAGGTTAGGTTAGGTTAGGTTAGGTTAGGTTAGGTTAGGTTAGGTTAGGTTAGGTTAGGTTAGGTTAGGTTAGGTTAGGTTAGGTTAGGTTAGGTTAGGTTAGGTTAGGTTAGGTTAGGTTAGGTTAGGTTAGGTTAGGTTAGGTTAGGTTAGGTTAGGTTAGGTTAGGTTAGGTTAGGTTAGGTTAGGTTAGGTTAGGTTAGGTTAGGTTAGGTTAGGTTAGGTTAGGTTAGGTTAGGTTAGGTTAGGTTAGGTTAGGTTAGGTTAGGTTAGGTTAGGTTAGGTTAGGTTA
>OU452283.1:20485237-20498413 GCA_911728535.1 Pammene fasciana | reverse complement strand
AAATTCACATCAAATTTAAAACTCTATTAGCCCGATTTTTTGACCCAACTCCCATTTCCGTAACCCTTTTGGTTACGGAGATATTTCACTTTTTCCTCTTTTCCTAAATCTCAACTTTTCAAAATTCCATAACTCGCTCATTTTTCAAAATTTTCTTGTTTTTTCTTCTTCAAAAATCGTATTTTTCTTATTTCTAAATTTCCCATTGCTTTTACTAATTAATTTCACAGTTCCCCCATACATAAATTTTCAATATTTGAACAAAAACTTTGGCGCCTGACAAACCGTGCGAGCAATATTATAAATCTAAGTTTTTTCAGTAACCGCTCGGTATTTTTAAATTTTTTCTTTTGCATTAGATTCTATTAATTTTTACCTAACTTTTAGCATATCAGACTTTTTCCTTATTACCGCTTCGTTTTTAAGATATTGCAAAAGTTCACTTCCCGCGTAATTTTCTTCAAAATTTTCAAACTTTTTAAAATTTAGTTTAACGAAAATCGTAATAAAAATTTGATTCTTAGCCTTAATTTAAAACATCGTTGCCCCGATTTTTTGACGTTGACACCATACCGGTACCTCTTTTAGTTTTAAAGTAATTGTAGTTTTAAATTTTTTCCACTTTGAACCTGAATAACTCCGACATTTATAAACTTTTTATATAACTTATTGCATCAAAAAATCACTCTCAAAAAGCTTTAAAATTCTACATTTCAAACATTTACAGTGCTCATATAATTTTCACATTTAAAATCCAAATAACCTAAAATTTATCGGTGCCTGCAGAAAAAATCTGAGCAATCATATCAAACAGTTAAAATTCTTAATCTAGTTCGGTAAATACCTCCAATTGTCACTATATTTGATAGATATATTCAAGGCGCACAACACCTCACTCAAAATGAGCGACTCCGAGTGCGACGACGTCCTCGGCCTCGACTTCGTCTTGCCCGAAAATATTCCATACGAAATTCCGGCCGGGCCTCAAGAAACAGAGAGAGTCGAGGAAGTGGCGCCGCCGCCTCCGATCGCACCTTTAGACCTTTTAGCACAGATAAAAAACGAGCTGGTGGAGTATATGGACGAGCTAAAAGCGGCCGTCGATATGATCGATGAAAACCTAGCTACAAACAGGCAACACAAAAGTGTCACTGTGGAGAACAAAAGGTATATTACAATAGCAGGCAAAAACATACGATCCATAGCAACAGATTACACTAAAAAAATATACAAAATGTGCATGGAGCTTAACTCCCGGCAAAAAACCCAACCACCACCACCACCTGCAACCCTTAATCAACAAAACACAAGTAACACAACACAAGATACTTCAAATATTACCAGTCTCATACAAGACACCATTAAAGGTGAATTCCATAAGCTAAAAGAAGAGCTGACGCAAAGCGTTACGGCAAGTGCTACCCCGCAGCAGGGTGGAAATGGTAGCACACGACTTTACGCCGACGTTGCAGGACTAGGCACTAAAACTGCAGCTAAAAATCCCCCCACTCCTACTCGCACAACAAATTCCGGCGTTCTAACTAATAAGCCTGCGCTTATTATTACTGCAAACGGAGCCGTCAACAGCCCGGTCGAGACCCTAGAGAGATGGAAGAGGAGTGTCTCTTTTAGGAACACCACCTTTGCTCCGGCCAACACTAAATACGTATCCAACAACAAGGTGCGTATTGAGTTCGATACTATGGAGCAACGAGACCAGGCGATCTCCATGACCAATGACATCAATTGTCAGGTCAGCGCCGAAACATCCAAATCGCTCTCACCCATGGTGATTCTCAAGGGTGTGTCCAATGACGTCAAATCGGACCAGCTGGTTGACGTCATTACCAGACAAAACCCCGAAATCAATGCAGCCATCAAACACAACAAAGATTTCACCTTGCACTTTTTAAAAGAAAACCGTAACCCCAAATTATATAACGCAATATTCATGACAACACCTGAAGTCTTTAAGACTATCATTAAAATCAATAAGATTAATGTTGATCACCAGAAAGTGCACGCGGGCGAGCACCTTCCAGTCCTACAGTGCTTTAAATGCCTCTCACTAGGACACACCCGCAAACACTGCCCAAATAACACAAACACCAATTGCTCCCACTGTGCAACCACTGGGCACGACTTCAAACATTGCCCAGTGAAGAAAGACCTAAATGCACTCAAATGCTTCAACTGCGACACCCATAATACAAAAAATAACCTCACCAACGACACCAAACATAGCGCCACCTCCGCAAACTGCCCCCGCAACATCCTTATGGCAGAAAAGATAAGGGGCAGAATCAATTATGGAGCATAATTACGGTTGTGAACCATAACGGGTTCTTCCTTACATATACTCCTCGACCATCTGCTCCATCTGCTCTCACACACATTTATTCCACCCTATTCCACCCTTTTTCTATCTTCTTTTCCTGTTACATTCCTGTCCTACTTCTTACTTACTTCTCTCCTTATTTCTAGTTTACCTCACCAACTCAGTTCAATCCAAATAAATAAAAAACCCACACCTACATCAATTTACACCAACACACTGGAGGGCATCGGCCGGGCGGCCGCCCACACTCAATGACGTCTGTCTTGAGGTGGGCGGCCGGGCGGCACGATTGCCCTCCGAAATTTCCCGCTTTGTGGACATCGTGGTCGCCCGTAAACCGATAGCGGGGGCCTGTTGTCCCACAATTTAAATCACATCACACCTCAATCACACTCAACTTGCACACCCAAATACACCTTTACACTCTACACACGTGGGGGGGGGTTTTAGTCCGTAGGCGACTGGGAGAAATTCCCAGTCGAGTCGGGCATGCGGCCAGGTACGGGCCTGGCCGTATACATGAGTATTTCCCCCTCCACCGAAAAAAAAAAAAAAAAAACCTAACCTAACCTAACCTAACCTAACCTAACCTAACCTAACCTAACCTAACCTAACCTAACCTAACCTAACCTAACCTAACCTAACCTAACCTAACCTAACCTAACCTAACCTAACCTAACCTAACCTAACCTAACCTAACCTAACCTAACCTAACCTAACCTAACCTAACCTAACCGGGGTGCAGGGCTGGTAGACCTCCTCGTGGTGCACCCTGGGAGGGGGAGGATAGCCGCTCAGTTGCGCGTTTGCTATTCTCCCTCTGCTAACTACCAGTCACAGAAGTGGTTGCAGTCGAGCTTGCTCCTGTGTGGGCTTAAGTGCCGTGTCCCCCAACCCAAAACCAAAACCCCCATCCTCTCATTAGTAGTGGAACTACTAACAAGCACATCATCGCCATTAACATAATGCGCCGTCGAGCCACCGCGTTGGTGCGCTATTGCGCTGCCGCGGTGGCCCGACGGAATGCTGGCGCAAACTGTCGGCCGTCGCTGGCAGGAACCCCTAAAAACTTCCCCTATACACTCCCAAATTTAAACCTCCATCAACTCCTAACTACCTACATCCATACGCTCCTAAATATCGACCCCCATACGCTACCAAATACTAATTCCCATACACTCCTAAAACTAAGCCCCTATTCACTCCTAAATACCCCCATACACTCTCATTCACTTAACCACTCCCAACAACTCCTCAAACACTCAATCCTTTAGTAAATTAAAAGAGAATTTGCTAAGTAACGCCAAAGCGCCACCAACATATTGCACCGCCGTGCCACCGCGCCGGTGCGCCTTTGCATCGTAGCGGTGAACCGACGGCTCGCTGGCGCATCCCCCAAAAACCACCCCAAAACACTTATTTTTTTAGTAAATTAAGGAATTTACTAAGTAACGCCACAGCTCCAATTCCACTTTGCACCGCCGGGCCACCGCGCCGGTGCGCCTATGCAACGTAGCGGTGGACCGACGGCTCGCTGGAGCAAACTGCCAAGCAGTCCCCCAAAAAAACCCAACCCAAACCACTCCCTAAAACCCCCAAAAAACTACATAACACACCGGAGGGCATTCGTATGAATGCCCTCCAAACCAATCGCTTTCTTTTTGTGGATAGCTGGTCGCCCGTATACCGATAGCGAGGGCCAGCTATCCCACAATCAAACACAAAAACACCCCAAATAAACTCCACACACACCCCCAACCAAACCAAAACCACACTCCACACGAAGCGGGGGAGGTTTTAGTCCGTAGGCGACTGGTGATGGCACTCCATCTCAGGGTGGAGTGCCATCGCCAATCGAGTCGGGCATGCGGTCGGGTACGGGCCCGGCCGTATCCTATGAGGATTTCCTCCCTCGCCGCAAAAAAAAAAAAAAAAAAAAAAACCTAACCTAACCTAACCTAACCTAACCTAACCTAACCTAACCTAACCTAACCTAACCTAACCTAACCTAACCTAACCTAACCTAACCTAACCTAACCTAACCTAACCTAACCTAACCTAACCTAACCTAACCTAACCTAACCTAACCTAACCTAACCTAACCTAACCTAACCTAACCTAACCTAACCTAACCTAACCTAACCTAACCTAACCTAACCTAACCTAACCTAACCTAACCTAACCTAACCTAACCTAACCTAACCTAACCTAACCTAACCTAACCTAACCTAACCTAACCTAACCTAACCTAACCTAACCTAACCTAACCTAACCTAACCTAACCTAACCTAACCTAACCTAACCTAACCTAACCTAACCTAACCTAACCTAACCTAACCTAACCTAACCTAACCTAACCTAACCTAACCTAACCTAACCTAACCTAACCTAACCTAACCTAACCTAACCTAACCTAACCAACCTAACCTTAAAACTAACTATAGAGGCACCTAAAATTCTGGTTTTCACATCAATTTTAAAGCTTTTAGAGCCCGATTTTTTGATCCTATCCGCATTTCCGTAACCCTTCTGGTTACGGAGATATTTTATCTTTTTCACTTTTTCAAATTTTCATAACTTTAAAATTCTGTAACTTATTCATTTGTAAAGATTTTCCCCATCTCTCTTCATCAAAAATCATTTCTTACTGTTTTCTAAATTTCTGCTTCTTTAATTAAATTCTAGGCCTATTATATCTTATTATTTTTCACTACAACATTTAAAAAATTTTGGCGCCTGACGCACCTTAAGAGCAATCTTGATTTCATTAAATATTTTCAAAACCACCCGATCGATTTTCTTTTTTCTTTCAGTTTTATACTCCTTAATTTTGTACCTACGTTTTATGTTATATACTTAAACCCCGAATTCTTACTTCTTCTATTTTTAAATCAAAAAGTTCACTTCCGTCGTCAGCCAACTACAAATTTCGACGTTTTCTTAAAGTTTCTTAAACAAAGTATCTATTAAAAATCTGATTTCTTTACAGTAATTTAAAACTTTCTTTTCTCTTATTTTTGATACCTTAAACAACACTCTAGTGTATATAGTCTCGGAGATAACCACGTTTTACTGAAATTCTTCAAATTCAAATTTTCAAAACCTTATAACTCAAAAGTCTTTCAATCTTTTTAACTTATTTTTCACCAAAAATCACGTTTACGTATGTTTATTTAATTACTACCTAAAAATTACATAGCTTTCATACAAATTTATTTAAAAAATTAATAATAATTGTAGATTTCTTAGGTGCCTGCCAAAAAACTTAGAGCAACAATATTTGAATACAAAAATCTCAAGTTCTACCCGCTAGAAAATACTGACTATAGTGCCATAGAATAAAAACCAGCAAAACTAAATTATTTTGTTATACGTACTTTCCTTACAAATCCCTCTATTGCATACTAAAATCTAGTTTTTCAAAATTTTCTCTCAATAAAAAATGGTCTTCCATACCCCACCGGGAACACCCAGGAAAACACTTCCCAAAACTGACCAAATGGCCACTGAGCCCAAGGAGTTGCTGCAGGCTCCCTCAGAGCAAGCGGAGGCCCTGCGAGAACTGCCGGAACCGCAGCAAACGCTTCAAAAAAACGCAGATGGAGAAGAGGTTGCGGCAATTAACGCGAACGAAACAGGCCACAACAAAGTGGACTTGCAGAACCGAAATAGGTATGCTGCGAACTCCACTTCCCCAATAGGACATGCTGAAGCGGCAGAAGTCAACGTAGAACCTATTGCCGCCACCATCTCTCCCACTGGAATGCAGACTGTGACTGAGACAGCCCATATCACGAATGCTGACTCTTCCTATGAAATGGAACGACTTTTCATGAGTACAGAATCTGTAGCTAGCCCTGCCACCAGAAATTCAAGCGGCAGGTTCCGAAGCATGATTACACAGTACGTAGAGCGGATACACACCAACTTAACGCAGTTTAAGAGTGTGACCAGGCTCAATAAAGTCGAAATCGCAAAATGCGCAAACGATATTTTAGAATGTGCTCACAGATATAGCAGCGAGTGTGAGCTCCTAAGCATGAAACGCCTAGTCGAACCTGCACTCGCTTCCGCCTCGGCCTCCGCTGATGTCGCGGCCAACAAGAGCACACCAGCACCCGCGACCAGAAGCATCTCTACACAAACCAAAGGAGACGCACAGCTGGAGGCGCCTCAGCCAGTAACTCTGGCTGATGCACTCAAAGAAGACATCATAAAGGGGGTGCAGACAGAGATAAGCAAGCTCATTTATGAGCAGAAGGCCATAAATGAGCTTGTGGTCGCGGCACTCACCAGGCCGATTGAGGATGAGGAAGGAGATAATGAAGAGGGAAGAGAAGAGGGCGAATACACTGAGGTCCTCAACAAGAACAAGGTCAGAAAGGCGCAAAAGAAGGCTCGACTAGCAGCAGCCAATGCTGAACACAGAATGGAAAATCCAGCACCTGCTTTAAACAGCGAGAAAAATAGCACAAAGCGGAGGGACCCAACCAGAGCGAGTAAAAATAACACTGCCGACACGAGCTATGCTGTTATTCTGGAACCACTTGATCCCAGAAAGGAGAGCAAGGATGCTCTCAATGAGGTACAGAAGAAGGTAGATCTGGCAGAGCTGGGCGTGGGCATAAAAAGCGTACGCCACACGAAGAATAATAAAGTGGTCATCAACTGTGAAACTGAGAACGACAGACACACGCTCAGCGCTGCCATCAAGGAAAAAACTGCAGGGGTTACGGTTGGGACACCTCTACTCCGCAACCCAAGCATAAAACTATTAGGCATCATAAATGATAATGCGAATGAGCAAATAGTAAATGCAATTCTTAAACAGAACTCCAGAATCATGGATCGTGTGGGCACAGAGAACCAACATATAAAATACATACGCAATGTCAAAGGACGAAATGACCTGATTAAAAACGTTGTGATTGAAGTCAGCCCGCAGTTATACCAACAGATGCTGCAGCAAAAGGTCAAGGTTGGATACCAGTCAGTCCTCGCAGTGGACCAATCGCCTATCGTACAGTGTTTTAAATGCGTGGGCTTTGGTCATCGTGCGGCCAACTGTACATCCGACAGAAGATGCGGATACTGTAGCGAAGAACATGATACTCGCAACTGCCCCAAAAACAACACAGTCCCGTGCTGCACCAACTGTCGTGAATCAAATAGAGAACACAGCCATGTTGCATTTAGCCAACAATGTCCAGAATGGATAAAATGGGATCGCATAGCGCGGACCTCCATCCGGTACTGCTAAGGGCCTCCCTGCCACAAATAACAAAAGAATATCACAACATATAACAGCTCTACAATGTAACTTAGGCAAGGGATATAATGCCATGCAGGAACTGCTACAATACATCAAAGACAAAGAACATGACGTAATATGTATGACCGAACCGTTCGTGGGAAATAACAAAACACATGTCAATGACATTGAAGGTTACGACGTATATCAGCACAGTAATAATAACTGCCGTACTAAAGCGTGCATTGCCATCAGGCAAAAACTTGGAGGATACATAGGACTCACCCAATTTAATACTACTAACTTCATCGCAGTAGAACTCAATGTAGAAAATAACAAGAAGCTGCTTATAGTCTCTGTCTATGTCGAACCGAACGAAGATCCTGCGCGTACGATGATGCACCTGGAGCAATTCCTCCAAAATCATGCAAATAGGGAGCTCATCGTATGCGGGGACTTCAACGGTTGGCACACGACTTGGGGGTCCGTGAAAAACAATGAACGGGGAAAACACACATACGATATAGCTGTCAACTTCGACCTGATTAGCTGCAATGTGGGTAATCAACCAACATTCGAAACAGTTACTCATAATCAAATAAGACAATCCATAATCGATCTCACATTCGCCACACCACGCACGGCCACCAAGGTCCTGGACTGGAAGGTCAACGACGAGATAATACCCTCTTCTGACCACCATGCAATTGAATTTAAAATTAAATCTGAACTAGTACGCAACAATAAGAAAAAGTCAACATCCACCTATAAATATCACACAGATCGAACTAACTGGGAAATTTTTACAAACGAACTGAAGGAAAATATCGAGGCGAGTAATATTGAAGGAATAGACATTGATGCACTCGATGCTAACGGACTTGACGAATACATAAACGAAATGACCAACATAATTTTAAAAACTTGTGACGATACACTCGCCCTAAAAAATCCACGCCAAAAGATACCTTGGTGGACAGAAGAGTTAAATATAATGAAGAAAAAGGTAATATCGTTACACCATCGCCTACAAGATCTCAAAAGAGGAAAGAAGGATATCACAAATATTTTGAAAGAGCTTCTCGACGCCAGAGCGGAGTACTCTAACAATATCAGAAAAACGTCAGCAGACCACTTCAGAGACTTCTGCAGCCGCCAGGGCAAGGACGACGTGTGGTCTGTTACCAACCGCTTACTTAAGAGTTCACCACAGCCGCAGCCACCTGCTACTTTAAAAACAGACAACGGTACTTATACGACGTCTATCCTGGACACTGCTGAGAAACTCGCCACAAAGTTCTTCCCCGTAGACACTGTCGCCGATGACACTCCACACCACCTGCAAATTAGAGAAACCGTAATTAATAACATTATAAATAATAACAATCAACCTGCAATAGAAAATAACGAGCCACAGTTTAAAGTCCACGAAGTTTTAGAAATTGTTAAATACATGAGCCCCAAGAGGGCTCCAGGTATGGACCATCTCACTGCGGATATCTGCAAAAAATACATTGACTGCTACCCTGAAACCATAACCAAATTATATAACAGATGCCTAACACTAAAACACTTCCCCACTTCCTGGAAAACTGCTTACATCCGGACAATACCTAAGCCTAATAAAACAAATTATAAAGAAACTTCAGCTTACCGACCCATCGGATTAATTAATGTGTTTGGAAAGATACTCGAGAAGCTAATAGCCACCAGATTGACCTACTTCATGCAAATTAACAATGCCTGCAGTAACAAACAGTATGGTTTCAGGGAGCAACGCTCCACCACCGATGCCCTCAACAACGCTATTTGCAAACTGAAGCAATATAAAAATAATAACCGCCAAGTAGTTGCCATATCGCTCGATATTGCGGGCGCTTTTGACAATGCTTGGTGGCCTGCACTGATAAAAAGGCTCTCAGACATAAACTGCCCGCATAACTTGCTCAAGATAATTTGCAGTTACCTCACGGACCGCCAAGTAACACTAAATTACTCTGATGCTACAGTCACAAAAGAGCAGACCAGGGGATGTGTCCAGGGCTCGGTACTTGGACCCATCTTCTGGAATGCCATTGTCGATACCTTATTAGAACAAGACCTGGAGGACGGCAATCATGTCCAAGCCTATGCTGATGACATATTGCTGATCTGCTCAGGTAAAGACACAGAAGAACTGGAACACAACGCCAACAGCATCTTGCAGAGAGTTTACCAGTGGGGTGTAGACAATAAACTAAAGTTCGGCCCCGCGAAAACCAAAATGATCGCATACACTCCAAAGGCCAAAGCCGCCAAGATCCACATGGCCAACGTTGCCATACCCTTTGACACCCATTTTAAACTGTTGGGCGTCATTGTTGACCAGCACCTGAATTTTATACGACATTCTGAGTATATAGTAAAAAAGGCGCAAACAATTTATAAGAGGCTGTGCATATTTGTCAAACCTACGTGGGGGGTCCACGCGGCAAATATTAACACAATTTATAGGCAAGTCATTGAGCCGATAATCACATACGCCGCTGAAATCTGGGGGCAAGCAACGAAGTACAAAAAAGTAAGCAATTCCCTTCTTAGTTTACAACGCGGCTTTGCCATTAAAATAGTACGTGGATTCAGAACACTACCCACAATAGCGTCAATTGCACTTGCAGGCCTAACACCGCTACCGGATAAAGTAAGAGAAGTCGCATCATATGAAAGCGTAAAAAGGAATCTAATCACCAAATATCTTCCTAATGACATACTATACGACAAGAGAGTATCAATTTGCGAATTGCTACACCCAGCAGAACGTGTAAACATAGAATTTACCGAGATTAACAATCAAAACGACCTCGAGCCCTACTACTCCACCGAAATGCATAGAATATACACAGATGGAAGTAAGCATGATGGAGTAGTAGGCGCCGCAGTAGTAATCCACTACCCGGATGGGCGAAGCAATTTTAAGAAGCTGAAACTTCACAACAGCTGCACTGTATTCCAGGCCGAATGCCTGGCGATCGAGGAGGCATGTCATATGTGTCAAAGGCTCGACCTGGAACAAGCCACAATACTTTCTGATTCCAAAGCAGCTCTTCAAGAACTATCAAACAGAAACAGCACCAATGCAATGATCAATAGGGCACACAAAATAATCACACAACTAAAAGCGGCAAATAAACAAGTCCAATTCTGCTGGATAAAGGCACATGTCGGTCTACTTGGAAATGAGGAGGCCGACATGCTGGCAAAACATGCAGCCACCCTACACAAACAGCCCGACTTCAGTAAGTTCCCACTAATTTATCATAAAAGGGAAATGAGAGAAGAGACTAACAAGAACTTTGAAGACACATACATAAACAGCACAACCGGTGAACATTTAAAGAAATGGCTGCCCAATCTAAAAAGCATCATTAAATTCAAAGAACATTTCCAATTAAATTTTCAAATGACCCAATTCATCACCGGACATGGCTACAATAAAACGTATCTAAAAAGATTCAAAATAATAGATGACAACACATGTCCATGTGACGATGCTACACCGCAGACCATGATGCACCTTCTGAAAGACTGCCCCAGATACATCAATAGACGAACAAATTACGAAACACAGTGTCATATTAACAATATAGACCCGTACAACATAGATGAGATTATTACTAAAGAGAACACAACAGAATCATTTACAGAATACATTGAACACATTATAAACACACTCAAGAAATTTAACAATACATAAAAATACGAAACAACAGATCAGTGAAAAAACATATAGAATAATGTCATAGATAAAAATTGTTATAGTATAAATGTAATAGTAAAAAGTCCTGAAAAGAATAATAAAATTCTCCCTCCTTTCCATCCCTCCCTTCGTACATATATAACCTTATTTCCTTATTTCCTCCTCCTTCTTCTTCCCTTATACCTATTCTCTCTTCCTTTTCCTATTTCCCCTTCAACTTTATAACATCTTGTGACCCGTATCACTCGCGGGCACTAGGACACCAAGACCAGAGGTCGCCCGTATCCCTCGCGAGGGCCTCTGGCAAACACCGAAGTCCTATCAAAAAAAAAAAAAAAAAAAAACCTAACCTAACCTAACCTAACCTAACCTAACCTAACCTAACCTAACCTAACCTAACCTAACCTAACCTAACCTAACCTAACCTAACCTAACCTAACCTAACCTAACCTAACCTAACCTAACCTAACCTAACCTAACCTAACCTAACCTAACCTAACCTAACCTAACCTAACCTAACCTAACCTAACCTAACCTAACCTAACCTAACCTAACCTAACCTAACCTAACCTAACCTAACCTAACCTAACCTAACCTAACCTAACCTAACCTAACCTAACCTAACCTAACCTAACCTAACCTAACCTAACCTAACCTAACCTAACCTAACCTAACCTAACCTAACCTAACCTAACCTAACCTAACCTAACCTAACCTAACCTAACCTAACCTAACCTAACCTAACCTAACCTAACCTAACCTAACCTAACCTAACCTAACCTAACCTAACCTAACCTAACCTAACCTAACCTAACCTAACCTAACCTAACCTAACCTAACCTAACCTAACCTAACCTAACCTAACCTAACCTAACCTAACCTAACCTAACCTAACCTAACCTAACCTAACCTAACCTAACCTAACCTAACCTAACCTAACCTAACCTAACCTAACCTAACCTAACCTAACCTAACCTAACCTAACCTAACCTAACCTAACCTAACCTAACCTAACCTAACCTAACCTAACCTAACCTAACCTAACCTAACCTAACCTAACCTAACCTAACCTAACCTAACCTAACCTAACCTAACCTAACCTAACCTAACCTAACCTAACCTAACCTAACCTAACCTAACCTAACCTAACCTAACCTAACCTAACCTAACCTAACCTAACCTAACCTAACCTAACCTAACCTAACCTAACCTAACCTAACCTAACCTAACCTAACCTAACCTAACCTAACCTAACCTAACCTAACCTAACCTAACCTAACCTAACCTAACCTAACCTAACCTAACCTAACCTAACCTAACCTAACCTAACCTAACCTAACCTAACCTAACCTAACCTAACCTAACCTAACCTAACCTAACCTAACCTAACCTAACCTAACCTAACCTAACCTAACCTAACCTAACCTAACCTAACCTAACCTAACCTAACCTAACCTAACCTAACCTAACCTAACCTAACCTAACCTAACCTAACCTAACCTAACCTAACCTAACCTAACCTAACCTAACCTAACCTAACCTAACCTAACCTAACCTAACCTAACCTAACCTAACCTAACCTAACCTAACCTAACCTAACCTAACCTAACCTAACCTAACCTAACCTAACCTAACCTAACCTAACCTAACCTAACCTAACCTAACCTAACCTAACCTAACCTAACCTAACCTAACCTAACCTAACCTAACCTAACCTAACCTAACCTAACCTAACCTAACCTAACCTAACCTAACCTAACCTAACCTAACCTAACCTAACCTAACCTAACCTAACCTAACCTAACCTAACCTAACCTAACCTAACCTAACCTAACCTAACCTAACCTAACC
>OU452283.1:20477737-20482737 GCA_911728535.1 Pammene fasciana | reverse complement strand
CAACTCGCCTGCGTCGGTTCGGGAGCGCGCTTGGGTCTTCTTCGCGCTCCCGCTCCTCGGTCTCCTTCTGCGTGATGATCGTCTCGCAGAAGGAGACCATTGCCTCCCAGGATCTCTCGCTGCTCAGCATGGCCGCCACAACGCTGTGCAGCGAGAGATCATTCGTCCCAATTTCGGCCCTCAGGGCAGCGCGCTCCACGGCCCAGCGACTGCACACCTCTAGGGTATGCTGGGCCGTGTCATCCGTCTCGCCACACTGGTGGCAGGCTGGGGTAGGCTCTCGGCCTATCATGTGCAGGTAGTGACCGAAGCACCCATGCCCGGTCAGCACCTGCACCAGCCTATACCCCACCCGCCCGTGTGGCCTGTCCAACCAGTGGTCAAACGAAGGGAGGAGTGCCCCTATGGTGCGAACACCATAGAGGGAGTCCTCCAGTTCGCCCTTCCACCGGTCGCGCATCCTCCTTTGCGCCATTCTGCGCGCCGCCCTTACCTCTTCGGGAGCAGGGTATTCACCGGTCTCCCTGCTCCTGATTCTACCCCTGTGCGCTTCGGCGAGCATCTCGGCGTCCATCTCCCAGGGCGTGGTGCTCGCCAAAGCGCACGCTGCCGCCCACGCCACCGTCACGTAGGCCCTTACTACACGAATGGCCACTATTCGTTGTGGCCTACGTAGCAGGGCCTTTGTGGTCGCGGTCAGTTTATCGGCCCAAATCGGGGCTCCGTAGAGGGCCATGGAGCGGGCCACTCCAGCATATAGCTTCCTACATGCCAGAGAGGGACCTCCCACATTTGGCAGGAGGCGGCCCAGTTCCGATGCCGCCGTCACTATTCGGGGAGCAAGTTGGCGGAAATGCTCCCCGAAGTTCCACTTCCGGTCCAGTGTGAGGCCCAGGTATTTTATATGAGGCCTCAACTGGACCTCCTCCCCGTTTATTCGCAGGGAGGCATTCGGCGGCACCTTCCACCCCCTCCCTCCGAAAACGATGGCATCGGTCTTCGGTAGGGAGACCTCCAGCCCTAGGTGGCGGATCCTCATTGTGGTGAGTTCCGTCGCCACCTCCGCCCGCCTGACCACCTCCCTGAGCTCCTGGCCTCGAACAGCCACCATCGTGTCATCCGCGTAACACATTAGGGCCATCCGAGGGAGGAGCTCTGCGCGGATGGCCCAGTCATACCCGACGTTCCAGAGCAGGGGTCCTAAGACTGACCCCTGGGGAACGCCGCAGGCCATCCGCCTCTCCACCCGCCCCGTAGGCGTGTCACAGAGCACCACCCTGTCCGTCAGGTAGTGGTCTATGACACGCCTCAAGTAGAGGGGCACCTCGTGGTACCTGAGGGCCTCCTGCACCACCGAGTACGGGAGGGAGCCAAATGCGTTCGCTATGTCCAGGGACACCGCAATGACTCCCTCCCCCTTCCCTTGTGCGTCCTCGCAGAAGGCACGAAGCGCCCCCAAGGCGTCCATAGTGGACCGCCCACCTCTGAATCCATATTGCCGGTCAGAGATGTTCGGTCCACTACCCTCCAAGTGCCGGATGATCCGGGAGGCCAGAATGCGCTCCAGCATTTTCCCAGCCTCATCCAGCAGTACGATAGGTCTCCATCCGGAAGGAGAGTCTGCCGGCCTGTTCTCCTTCCGGAGGAGACACACCCTGCCCATTTTCCAGCACCTTGGAAAGCGTCCATCTTTGAGGCATTGGTCAAAGATGGACTGGAGGCGGTCTCCAAGGTGCTCCATCACAATGGGCAGG
This sequence comes from Pammene fasciana, assembly GCA_911728535.1. Lineage (NCBI taxonomy): Eukaryota > Metazoa > Arthropoda > Insecta > Lepidoptera > Tortricidae > Pammene > Pammene fasciana. The sequence goes on along the minus strand of OU452283.1, from coordinate 20,480,983 downwards.
ACCCTCCCGTGGACGCCGTCCGGCCCCGGGGCCTTTTTACAGGCCCTCAGTCTGTACGCCCCGCGGAACATTTCTGCTTCTGTGACCGGAGGCACTTCCTCCGGTTCTGCCGGCTCCTCCCGCGGGGCGACCATTATCGGCGGATCAAATTGAGGGGCCGGCGGGAACAGCCCCTCCAAGATGTTCTGGAGGAGCCCCATCTCCATTGTTTCCGTAGGGGCGGCCTGACGGAGCTTTTTCCGTACCATTTTGTAGGGCCGCCCCCACGGGTCCCTGTCCAGAGAAGCCAGAAACTCCGTGTGGGCTTCGTCCTTGGCCTTGGCGATAGCCTGGCTTAGGGAGTCTCTGGCCTCTCTCAGCCTCCCTCGTAAAACTTCCTCTTCTGCCGCGGTGTGCCGCCTCCTCCTACATCGGGTGTACGCCCTTCGTGCCACATTGCTCGCCTGCCGCAGGTTGGCCACCTCCGGGGACCACCAGTAGGCAGCCTTCTTGGCTCGGGGCGGCCCTGCCCTCCTCATGGAGTAGTTACACGTCCTCGTGAGGGCCGCCCGGAAATGGAGGGCCAAGTCATCCACCCCTGCCTCCTCGGGTGGTGGTGGTCGTCCCCATCTGGCCTCTACCATGGCCGCCTCTGCGGCGGCATCGCGATCCAGGGAGGCCAGACTCCACCGCGGCAGTTTTCCTCCTCCTCCTGCTGGCCTGGGCTGTTGTGCTGGCCGGGCTCTAGAGACCCTCATCCTTATGTACAAGTGGTCTGAGAGGGTCTCTGTTTCGTCCAGGACTCGCCAGTCCGCCATGCGCGCCGCCGCCACCGGGGAGGCGAATGTGACATCTACAATTGAGCCTCCCTGATGGCGCACGCATGTGTTGGTCGTGCCCCGGTTGACGACCTCGAGCCCGAGCCCAGCCACCCAGTCCATCAGTGCCTCTCCCCGGGCGTCGGTCCTGGGACAACCCCACGCGACGCACTTTGCGTTGAGGTCGCCCAGGACAATTATGGGGGAGGGGGCCGCACCGACTACTGTACGCCCAAGCCTCTCCAGGTACGCCTCAAATTCCCGCAGCGGTCTGTTGGGGGAGAAGTACACACCCACCAGTACTATGTCCCCCATTTTGGCCGCTGCGTATCCGGAGAACCTAACCTAACCTAACCTAACCTAACCTAACCTAACCTAACCTAACCTAACCTAACCTAACCTAACCTAACCTAACCTAACCTAACCTAACCTAACCTAACCTAACCTAACCTAACCTAACCTAACCTAACCTAACCTAACCTAACCTAACCTAACCTAACCTAACCTAACCTAACCTAACCTAACCTAACCTAACCTAACCTAACCTAACCTAACCTAACCTAACCTAACCTAACCTAACCTAACCTAACCTAACCTAACCTAACCTAACCTAACCTAACCTAACCTAACCGGGGTGCAGGGCTGGTAGACCTCCTCGTGGTGCACCCTGGGAGGGGGAGGATAGCCGCTCAGTTGCGCGTTTGCTATTCTCCCTCTGCTAACTACCAGCCACAGAAGTGGTTGCAGTCGAGCTTGCTCCTGCGTGGGCTTAAGTGCCGTGTCCCCCCAAACAAAAACAAAAACCCCCATCCTCTCTTTAGTAGTAATCTACTAACTATCACCACATCGCCATTAACATAATGCGCCGTCGAGCCACCGCGTTGGTGCGCTATTGCGCTGCCGCGGTGGCCCGACGGAATGCTGGCGCAAACTGTCGGCCGTCGCCGGCAGTAACCACCAACAACTCCCCCCCATACACTTCCAAATATTTCCATTAACTCCCAATTATCTACCCCCATACGCTTTCAAACTTCCTATCCTAAACCATCAACACCCCCAATCACTAAATCTCCCTATCTCTAAATCTACCTCCAATCACTTATGAATCCCAAAAACCCAACCACTAAATCACCCCCAAACAATTAATCATTTAGTAAATTAAGTAAGAATTTACTAACTAACGCCAAAGCGCCATTAACTCACTGCACCGCCGGGCTACCGCGCCGGTGCGCCTTTGCACCGTAGCGGTGGCCTGACGGCTCGCTGGCGCATCCCCCAAAAAACCACCCCAAACCACTCATAAATCCCAAAAAACTTACACCAACACACCGGAGGGCATTCGCAAGACTTCCCTCCAACCAACCGCTCTTTGTGGATAGCTGGTCGCCCGTATACCGATAGCGAGGGCCAGCTATCCCACAATCAAACACAAAAACACCCCAAATAAACTCCACACACACCCCCAACCAAACCAAAAACACACTCCACATGAAGCGGGGGAGGTTTTAGTCCGTAGGCGACTGGCGATGGCACTCCATCTCAGGGTGGAGTGCCATCGCCAATCGAGTCGGGCATGCCACCGGGACCGGCCCGGTGGTATCCAATGAGGATTTCCTCCCTCGCCGCAAAAAAAAAAAAAAAAAAAAAAAAAAAAAAACCTAACCTAACCTAACCTAACCTAACCTAACCTAACCTAACCTAACCTAACCTAACCTAACCTAACCTAACCTAACCTAACCTAACCTAACCTAACCTAACCTAACCTAACCTAACCTAACCTAACCTAACCTAACCTAACCTAACCTAACCTAACCTAACCTAACCTAACCTAACCGGGGTGCAGGGCTGGTAGACCTCCTCGTGGTGCACCCTGGGAGGGGGAGGATAGCCGCTCAGTTGCGCGTTTGCTATTCTCCCTCTGCTAACTACCAGCCGCAGAAGTGGTTGCAGTCGAGCTTGCTCCTGCGTGGGCTTAAGTGCCGAGTCCCCCAAAAACAAAAACCCCCATCCTCTTATTAGTAGTTTACTACTACCTAACACATTCACCGCCAACAACATAATGCGCCGTCGGGCCACCGCGTCGGTGCGCTATTGCGCTGCCGCGGTGACTCGACGGAATGCTGGCGCAAATTGCCGGCAATTGTCGGTACCCCCAAAAACTTTCCCCATACACTCCTAAATATAAATTATACACTTCCAACTACCTACCCCAATACACTCCCAGATATTAACCCCCACACGCTCCCAAATACCTTATATACTCCCAAATACCAACCTTCATACACTCGCAAGTACTAACCCCCATACACTCCCAAATACCAACCTCCATACACTTAAATACCAACCCTCATACACTCCAAATACCAACCCACTCCCAACAACAACATTCCCCCAAACACTAAATCCTTTAGTAAATTCAGATAATTTACTAACTAACGCTACAGCTCCA
>OU452283.1:20317737-20475237 GCA_911728535.1 Pammene fasciana | reverse complement strand
ACACTCTCATTCACTTAATTACTCCCAACAACTCCTCAACACTCAATCCTTTAGTAAATTAAAGAATTTGCTAAGTAACGCCAAAGCGCCATCAACATATTGCACCGCCGTGCCACCGCGCCGGTGCGCCTTTGCACCGTAGCGGTGAACCGGCGGCTCGCTGGCGCATCACCTAAAATCAAACCCCAAACCACTCCCAACAACAACATTCCCCCAAACTCTTTATCCCTTAGTAGATTAACTAATCTACTAACTAACGCCACAGCTCCATTTACACATTGCACCGCCGGGCCACCGCGCCGGTGCGCCTATGCAACGTAGCGGTGGACCGACGGCTCGCTGGAGCAAACTGCCAAGCAGTCCCCCAAAAAAAAACCCAACCCAAACCACTCCCTAAAACCCCCAAAAACTACATAACACACCGGAGGGCATTCGTATGAATGCCCTCCAAACCAATCGCTTTCTTTTTGTGGATAGCTGGTCGCCCGTATACCGATAGCGAGGGCCAGCTATCCCACAATTAAACACAAAAACACCCCAAATAAACTCCACACACACCCCCAACAAAACCAAAACCACACTCCACACGAAGCGGGGGAGGTTTTAGTCCGTAGGCGACTGGCGATGGCACTCCATCTCAGGGTGGAGTGCCATCGCCAATCGAGTCGGGCATGCCACCGGGACCGGCCCGGTGGTATCCAATGAGGATTTCCTCCCTCGCCGCAAAAAAAAAAAAAAAAAAAAACCTAACCTAACCTAACCTAACCTAACCTAACCTAACCTAACCTAACCTAACCTAACCTAACCTAACCTAACCTAACCTAACCTAACCTAACCTAACCGTGCACCCTGGGAGGGGGAGGATAGCCGCTCAGTTGCGCGTTTGCTATTCTCCCTCTGCTAACTACCAGTCACAGAAGTGGTTGCAGTCGAGCTTGCTCCTGCGTGGGCTTAAGTGCCGTGTCCCCCAACAAACAAAAACCCTCATCCTCTTATTAGTAGTAATCTACTAACTATCACTAAATCGCCATTAACATAATGCGCCGTCGAGCCACCGCGTTGGTGCCCTATTGCGCTGCCGCGGTGGCCCGACGGAATGCTGGCGAAAACTGTCGGCCGTCGCCGGCAGGTACCCCCAAAAACTCCCCCCATACGCTCCCAAATATAAATCCATTAACTCCCAAATTACCTACCCCCATATGCTATCAAATATCGACCCCATACGCTCCCAAATACCAACCACACGCTCCCAAATATTAGCCCCCATACACTCCCAAATACCCCCATACACTCACATTCACTCAATTACTCCCAACAACAACATTCCCCCAAACCCTCAATCCTTTAGTAAATAAACTTATTTACTAACTAACGCCACAGCTCCAATACCTTTTTGCACCGCCGGGCCACCGCGCCGGTGCGCCTTTGCACCGTAGCGATGGACCAACGGCTCGCTGGAGCAAACTGCCATGCAGTCCCCCAAAAAAACCCAACCCCACCCAAATCAAAAACCCCCAAAAACTTACACCAACACACCGGAGGGCATTCGCAAGACTTCCCTCCAACCAATCGCTCTTTTTGTGGATAGCTGGTCGCCCGTATACCGATAGCGAGGGCCAGCTATCCCACAATCAAAAACAAACACACCCCAACAATACTCAACACACACCCCCAACCAAACCAAAAACACACTCCACACGAAGCGGGGGAGGTTTTAGTCCGTAGGCGACTGGCGATGGCACTCCATCTCAGGGTGGAGTGCCATCGCCAATCGAGTCGGGCATGCGGTCGGGTACGGGCCCGGCCGTATCCTATGAGGATTTCCTCCCTCGCCGTAAAAAAAAAAAAAAAAAAAAAAAAAAAAAAAAAACCTAACCTAACCTAACCTAACCTAACCTAACCTAACCTAACCTAACCTAACCTAACCTAACCTAACCTAACCTAACCTAACCTAACCTAACCTAACCTAACCTAACCTAACCTAACCTAACCTAACCTAACCTAACCTAACCTAACCTAACCTAACCTAACCTAACCTAACCTAACCTAACCTAACCTAACCTAACCTAACCTAACCTAACCTAACCTAACCTAACCTAACCTAACCTAACCTAACCTAACCTAACCTAACCTAACCTAACCTAACCTAACCTAACCTAACCTAACCTAACCTAACCTAACCTAACCTAACCTAACCTAACCTAACCTAACCTAACCTAACCTAACCTAACCTAACCTAACCTAACCTAACCTAACCTAACCTAACCTAACCTAACCTAACCTAACCTAACCTAACCAAGCTCAATTTGAGAAACTAAACCTGCACCCAAAAATCCCAAATTCGTACCAAAATTAATACCCAATTAGCCCTATTTTTTGACCCTATCCTCATTTCCGTGACCCCTTTGGTCACGGAGATATTTCACTTTTCCCTCTTTCCCAATTTTTCAACTTTTAAAAAATTCATAACTTCCTCAATTTTCAAAACTTTCTTATTTTTACTTCACTAAAAATCGTTATTTACCGTTTTCTAAATTACCAATCACTAAAATATATCAATTTCAATACTTTCTCATACAAAATTTTTAAATAACTTAACAAAATTTTTAGCGCCTGATAGACCGTGCGAGCAATCTTTTTAAATTCGATTTTCTCTGAAACCGCACGGTATTTTTAAATTCTTTATTCTACATTATATTCTCCTAATCTTTCTCTAACCTTTTGCTTATAACAACTTTTCCTTATTTCCGCCCCGTTCCTAAGATATTGTAAAAAGTCACTTCCCTCGTAATTTTTGCCAAAATTTTCGAACTTTTTAAAATTTAGTTTAACAAAAGTCCTTTTAAAAATCTGATACTTAGTACAAAATTAAAGCATTGTTGCCCCGATTTTTTGACGTTTACGTTTTTCCATTACCTCTTTTAGTTTTTAAGTTATTAGCAAAATTATCATTTTTTGACTTTGACCCTTAATAATTCCGCCATTTATAAACATTTTGAAAAACTTTTCGCACCAAAAAATCACTCTTAAAAAGCTCTAAAATTACATCCCAAAAAATATATAGCTCCCATACAATTTTTACAAGTAAAGTCTGATTTAGTTAAAATTTCACGGTGCCTGTGGAAAAAATTTGAGCAATTTTATTTAACAGTTTAAATTTATAGTTTAGCCCGCTAGTTTCTTTTAATTATCACTTTATTTTATAAATACTGCCAAGGCACACCACAAATCACACAGAATGAGCGGTTCCGAGAGCGGCGACGACTTCGGCCTCGACCTCCTCTCGCTCGAAAATATCACACACGAAATCCCTGCCGGGCGTCAAGAAATGGAGAGAGTCGAGGAAGTGGCGCCGCCGCCTCCGCCGCCTCCAAGCGCCCCCCCGGATCTTTTGGCGAAAATTAAAAACGAGCTCGTTGAGTACATGGACGAGTTAAAAGCGGCCGTCGACATGATCGACGAGAATTTAGCCACAAACAGGCAACATAAAAGCGTCACAGTGGAGAACAAGAGATACATATCCACAGCAGGTAAAAATATCCGATCCATAGCCACGGACTACACAAAGAAAATATACAAGTTGTGCATGGAGTTAAACTCCAAACAAAAGAGCCAACCACCCCCACCACCACCTGTAACCCTAAATCAGCAAAACACAAATAGCACATCACAAGACTCCACAACCATCACCAACCTCATACAAGACACCATTAAAGGTGAATTCCAAAAACTTAGAGAAGAGCTGACGCAAAGCGCAACGGCAAGTGCTACCCCGCAGCAGTGCGGGAACAGTAGCACACGACTATACGCCGACGTTGCAGGATCAGGCACTGCAACTGCAGCCATCATTAACCCCACTTGCACAATCATACCACCCAAACCTGACATCACAGCAAATAAGCCTGCGCTGATAATCACCGCTCACGAAGCTGTCAAAAGCCCTGTCGAGACCCTGGAGAGATGGAAGAGGAGTGTCTCTTTCAGGAATACCACCTTTGCTCCAGCTAAGACTCAATACGTTTCCAATAACAAGGTGCGTATTGAGTTCGACACACAGGAGCAGCGCGACAGGGCAATTTCTATGACCAACGACATCAATTGTCAGGTCAGCGCAGAAACATCAAAATCACTTTCACCGATGGTTATACTGAAGGGTGTGTCCAATGACGTCAAATCGGACCAGCTGGCCGACGTCATAATCACACAAAACCCGGACATCAGTGCAGCCATCAAAGACAATAGAGACTTTAAACTTCACTTTTTAAAAGAAAATAGAAACCCCAAATTATACAACGCAGTCTTTATGACAACCCCCGAAGTCTTCAAAACAATTATCAAAAACTGCAAAGTAAATGTCGACCACCAGAAAGTGTACGCGGGAGAACATCTACCAGTCCTACAGTGCTACAAATGCCTCGCATTAGGACACACCCGCAAACACTGCCCAAACAGTAATGACACCAATTGTTCCCACTGTGCAGGTACTGGGCACGACTACAAACATTGCCCAGTCAAGAAAGAATCAGACGCACTCAAATGCTTTAACTGCAACTCCCACAATATTAAAAACAATCTCACCATCAACACCAAGCATAGCGCCACCTCCGCAAACTGCCCCCGCAACATCCTGATGGCAGAAAAGATAAGAGGCAGAATCAATTATGGTGCATAATTACGGTTGTGAACCATAACGGGTTCTTCCCTACAAATACTCCTCGTCCATGTGCTCATACACACACCTTATCCCATCCTCTTCTATCCTCTTCAATCCTCTCTTCCTGTCACTTCCTCTTCTACTTCTTTTCGATTTTACATCACCCACTCAGTCCAACCCAAATAAATAAAATTCACACCTACATCAATTTACACCAACACACTGGAGGGCATCGGCCGGGCGGCCGCCCACACTCAATGACGCCTGTCTTGAGGTGGGCGGCCGGGCGGCACGATCGCCCTCCGAAATTTCCCGCCTTGTGGACATCGTGGTCGCCCGTAAACCGATAGCGGGGGCCCGTTGTCCCACAATTTAAAACACATCACACCCCAATCACACTCAACTTGCACACCCAAATACACCTTTACACTCTACACACGTGGGGGGGGTTTTAGTCCGTAGGCGACTGGGAGAAATTCCCAGTCGAGTCGGGCATGCGGCCAGGTACGGGCCTGGCCGTATACATGAGTATTTCCCCCTCCACCGCAAAAAAAAAAAAAAAAAAAAAAAAAAAAAAAAAAAAAAAAAAAAAAACCTAACCTAACCTAACCTAACCTAACCTAACCTAACCTAACCTAACCTAACCTAACCTAACCTAACCTAACCTAACCTAACCTAACCTAACCTAACCTAACCTAACCTAACCTAACCTAACCTAACCTAACCTAACCTAACCTAACCTAACCTAACCTAACCTAACCTAACCTAACCTAACCTAACCTAACCTAACCTAACCTAACCTAACCTAACCTAACCTAACCTAACCTAACCTAACCTAACCTAACCTAACCTAACCTAACCTAACCTAACCTAACCTAACCTAACCTAACCTAACCTAACCTAACCTAACCTAACCTAACCTAACCTAACCTAACCTAACCAAGCTCAATTTGAGAAACTAAACTACTACCTAAAAATCCCAAATTCACATCAAATTTAAAACTCTATTAGCCCGATTTTTGGACCCAACTCCCATTTCCGTAACCCTTTTGGTTACGGAGATATTTCACTTTTTCCTCTTTTCCTAAATTTCAACTTTTCAAAATTCCATTACTCGCTCATTTTTTAAAATTTTTCAGTTTTTTCTTCTTTAAAAATCGTAATTTTACCTTTTTTAAATTTCCCATTGCTAAAATATATTAATTTCATACTTTTCCCATACATAATTTTTCAATAACATAATAAAAAATTTAGCGCCTGATAAACCGTGCGAGCAATCTTTTCAAATTTAATTTTCTCAGTAACCGCAAGGTATTTAAAAATTCTTTCTTCTACAATATATTCCTCTATTTTTTCCCTAACCTTTTGCTTATTACTACTTTTCCTTATTAACGCTCTCTTTCCATGATATAGCAATAGTTCACTTCCGTCGTAATTTTCTTCAAAATTTTCAAACTTTTTAAAATTTAGTTAAACAAAAGTCGTATTTAAAATTTGATATTTAGCTTAAATTTAAAACATTGTTGCTCCGATTTTTAGACGTTATCACTTTTTCCCTACTGCTAGTACTTTTAAGGTTATCATCAAATTTATCATTTCGCTTCTTTGAACATCAATAACTCAGTCAATTATTAACATACTGAAAAACTTCTTTTACTCAAAAATCACACTTAAGTAGCTTTAAAATTATATAGTAAATAAGTTAATAGTCTTCATACAATTTTTACATTTAAATTACAAATAACTTAAAATTTTTTGGTGCCTGTGAGAAAAATTTGCGCAATCATACTTTACTTTCAAAATTTTAAGTTTAGCCCGGTAATTACCTTCAATTTACATTCCATTTGATAAATACCTTCAAGGCGCACCACACCTCACACAAAATGAGCGACTCTGAGTACGACGACGACCTCGGCCTCGGCTTCCTCTCGCCAGAAAATATCCCATATGAAATCCCGGCTGGACATCAAGAAATGGAGAGAGTTGAGGACGAGGTGCTGCCACATCCGAGCGAACCCCCGGACTGGCTGATAGAAATGAAAGACAAGTTGCTTGAATATATGGGGGAACTCGATGCGGCCGTCGAGATGATCGAAGAAAACATGATCACTAATAGACAGCACAAAACGATCACCGTGGAGAACAAACGTCTCATTAATACAGCAGGAATGAATATCAGGTCCATCGCTGGAAAATATACAAAAGAAATAATGAATATGTGCATGGCACTTAACAACAGCAAAAGTAATACTCAGCAACAAAATTGCAGTACTCAGACCGATCCTGTCTCCAATGACGACAGAGATAGAACTGGGATGGTGATGTCACAGCCTACGCAGCTATTGCAGTCGCAACCGCTGCCGGTGTCGCAACCTCAAACTCAACCTCAGTACCCGCCACATACACAGCCCAGCAAGCCGAAAGCCAAAAGCACAAAAAAGATTAAACCTGAGGACCAGGTTGAGATTGGTGCGTATGCGACCGAAGTCACCGACACCAAATCTTACTTTTCCGTAGTGGACCATCTCGCGCAGTTTATAAGACAGGCTGTTAATGAAGAAAAAAGCGTTAACAGGAATAATAAAGATGCAATCACAAGAGCATCACAAGAAATAACAAAAGCACTAGATACATTCAAAAACATATCCAAGTACGACATTCAACCCACTAGATTACAGGAAATTCGACAGACTATCGAGGCTGCACGAAGTCCACCTCGTAAACAGAACCAGACTAGCACAGACACAATCACAAATACGACACAAAACAACATGAACACCAATATCTGCATGGACTCCAGCAGTTCTCAAACTCAAATCCAAATTATCAAGGATGAAATCTCCAAGACGATCCGAGAGGAATTCAAAACTTATCATGCAGATCTCATAAATAAAACAGTTTCACCCACTTTCTCTGAAATAGCCGGAAAACCGAGGCGAAATTTTGATCCAACCACCATAACCACTGATGCCGCTGCCGCTGCTACTGCCGCGACAGCAAACACACCACGAGCAACGAAACCGGCAATAATTATCACATCGAAAAAGACTGGAGAGAGCGCACCTGAGACTTTACAGGCCTGGAGGAAAGCTGTCACCTTCCGGGACACAGACTTTGCTCCCGTTGCAACAAAGTTTGTGTCTCATGGAAAAGTCCGCGTTGAATTCAACAGCAAACAGGAGCGTGACTTAGCCATATCAAAAACCAAACAAGCTAGCGCAGAAGTCACTGCCGAGGCATCCCGCTCGCTTCGCCCAATGGTGGTGCTTAAGGGTGTGTCGGCAGACATTCCATCTGAAGAACTTGTCAATATTGTCACCAACCAAAATCCATCTCTCAAAGAATTTACTGAAGAAAACAACAACTCAATAAAATTCCATTACAAAAAAGGAAATAAAAATAACAAGCTCTATAACGCTGTCATAATGACATCGCCAGCCACATTTAAAGAAATACTTAAACTAAAGAAAATCAATATAGATCACCAACGGGTGCATGTCGAGGAACATGTGCCTCTATTACATTGCTACAAGTGTCTCAAGTTTGGTCACACCAGAAAACATTGTAAGGAGGAAAACAGCTTCTGCTCCTACTGTGCTGCGCTGGGCCACGAATTTAAAGCATGTCCGCTTCGAGAAGACAAGACTAAAATCAAGTGTCACAACTGCGAGACCCATAACAACCAACAGACAGACAATAACAATAAATATAACACCTCCCACAGTGCCACTTCATCAGCTTGCCCCATCATGGGAATAATGATTAACAAGGTTCAATCCCGCATAGACTACGAATAACTTAATTTAATCCATCATAAAATAATAATCAATAAATGCACTTGAGAATTTATCTTTGCTTATATACTCTATCTATATACATCTATATACATATATTTCCTTCTATCTCTACTTTATATCTAATACTATACTTATTCCACCAATATATTGCCATATAACAAACACTATTATACATTACCAAAGACATATAAAATTCAACTTACTCACGGGGGGCATCAGCCGGGCGGCCGTCTGCACTCAATGACGTTTGTCTTGAGGCGGGCGGCCGGGCGGCAGCCCATGCCCCCCTAATTTTGAACGGACAACAGGTCGCCCGTATTCATAGCGAGGGCCTGTTGTCCATCAATCTAAAACAAACACACCACAAATACACTCCACTTGCACATCAATTCACACCATACACACTCTACACGAAGCGGGGGAGGTTTTAGTCCGTAGGCGACTGGGAGAAATTCCCAGTCGAGTCGGGCATGCGGTCGGGTACGGGCCCGGCCGTATACATGAGTATTTCCTCCCTCGCCGCAAAAAAAAAAAAAAAAAAAAAAAAAAAAAAAAAACCTAACCTAACCTAACCTAACCTAACCTAACCTAACCTAACCTAACCTAACCTAACCTAACCTAACCTAACCTAACCTAACCTAACCTAACCTAACCTAACCTAACCTAACCTAACCTAACCTAACCTAACCTAACCTAACCTAACCTAACCTAACCTAACCTAACCTAACCTAACCTAACCTAACCTAACCTAACCTAACCTAACCTAACCTAACCTAACCTAACCTAACCTAACCTAACCTAACCTAACCTAACCTAACCTAACGGGGTGCAGGGCTGGTAGACCTCCTCGTGGTGCACCCTGGGAGGGGGAGGATAGCCGCTCAGTTGCGCGTTTGCTATTCTCCCTCTGCTAACTACCAGTCACAGAAGTGGTTGCAGTCGAGCTTGCTCCTGCGTGGGCTTAAGTGCCGTGTCCCCCAACCCAAAACCAAAACCCCCATCCTCTCATTAGTAGTGGAACTACTAACAAGCACATCATCGCCATCAACATAATGCGCCGTTGAGCCACCGCGTTGGTGCGCTATTGCGCTGCCGCGGTGGCCCGACGGAATGCTGGCGCAAACTGTCAGCCGTCGCTGGCAGGAACCCCTAAAAACTTCCCCCATACACTCCCAAATATAAACCCCCATACACTCCCAAATATAAACCCCCATAAACTCCAAACTACCTTCCATACGCTCCTAAATATCGACCCCCATACGCTACCAAATACCAATTCCCATACACTCCCAAAACTAAGTCTCCATTCACTCCCAAATACCTCCATACACTCTCATTCACTTAACCACTCCCAACAACTCCTCAACACTCAATCCTTTAGTAAATTAAAGAATTTGCTAAGTAACGCCAAAGCGCCACCAACATATTGCACCGCCGTGCCACCGCGCCGGTGCGCCTTTGCACCGTAGCGGTGAACCGGCGGCTCGCTGGCGCATCACCTAAAATCAAACCCCAAACCACTCCCAACAACAACATTCCCCCAAACTCTTTATCCCTTAGTAGATTAACTAATCTACTAACTAACGCCACAGCTCCATCTACACATTGCACCGCCGGGCCACCGCGCCGGTGCGCCTATGCAACGTAGCGGTGGACCGACGGCTCGCTGGAGCAAACTGCCAAGCAGTCCCCCAAAAAAAACCCAACCCAAACCACTCCCTAAAACCCCCAAAAACTACATAACACACCGGAGGGCATTCGTATGAATGCCCTCCAAACCAATCGCTTTCTTTTTGTGGATAGCTGGTCGCCCGTATACCGATAGCGAGGGCCAGCTATCCCACAATTAAACACAAAAACACCCCAAATAAACTCCACACACACCCCCAACAAAACCAAAACCACACTCCACACGAAGCGGGGGAGGTTTTAGTCCGTAGGCGACTGGCGATGGCACTCCATCTCAGGGTGGAGTGCCATCGCCAATCGAGTCGGGCATGCCACCGGGACCGGCCCGGTGGTATCCAATGAGGATTTCCTCCCTCGCCGCAAAAAAAAAAAAAAAAAAAAAAAAAAAAAAAAAAAAAAAAAAAAAAAAAAAAAAAAAACCTAACCTAACCTAACCTAACCTAACCTAACCTAACCTAACCTAACCTAACCTAACCTAACCTAACCTAACCTAACCTAACCTAACCTAACCTAACCTAACCTAACCTAACCTAACCTAACCTAACCTAACCTAACCTAACCTAACCTAACCTAACCTAACCTAACCTAACCTAACCTAACCTAACCTAACCTAACCTAACCTAACCTAACCTAACCTAACCTAACCTAACCTAACCTAACCTAACCTAACCTAACCTAACCTAACCTAACCTAACCTAACCTAACCTAACCTAACCTAACCTAACCACTCTCCATATGGAATGAAGCAGCTGAAACCAAGGCTCGCAAACTTGCTTTACCCACCTACAGCACTGTCTACCAGGCGGAGCTTCTGGCGCTGTGTGTATCAACAAGAGAAATTAAAAAACACAAGGCGAAAACGTTTGGGGTTTACAGTGACTCAATGGCTGCCCTCCAAACCCTTAAAAACAGCGACTGCCTCCATCCTCTAGCGGTAGAGGCAAGAGAGAACATTAGATCTTCCAAAACCCAAGGCAAAACTCTCTCAATACACTGGATAAAGGCACATGCTGGTTTGGAGGGGAACGAAAGAGCCGATCAATTGGCAAAAGAGGCTGCTGAAAAGTCCAAACAAAAACCAGAATATGATCTATGTCCAGTATCATTCGTCAAGCGGAGCATTCGATTGGCTACGCTTGACGAATGGAACAAAAGATACATAAACAATGACACAGCGTCAATAACTAAGATATTCTTTCCAAGCGCAGTTGCGGCATACAGGACAACAAGGAAGCTGAGTATAACGAACGTAAGGACCCAAATAATGACGGGTCATGGTGGGTTTTCGGAATACCTAAACCGCTTTAAGTGTAAAGAGAGCCCATCATGCATCTGTGACCCAGAAGCTAAAGAAACTGTTCCACATATATTGCTCGAATGCCCAGCCCATGCAAGAGAACGTTTTGATCTGGAACAGAGTATTGGACAAAACCTAACGCTAAATAACATACCGGAAATAATGCAAAGTCAAGACAAAACAAAGTTCTTAAAATTCTGCGAAAAAATTGCCCAAAAAGTAATAAAAAGAAACAAAACGTTGTAAGCAAATTATGTTTATAAATTATAATAAGTATAATGTAATAAACATAGAAATAAGAGTATTGTAAAATAGAATAATGCAGTTAAGAAGATATTGTACAAGAAAACAATAAAATGTATAAAATTCTAATGTAAGAAAACATAGTGTTACGGAAAAAAGGTATAAAAATGTAAAACGAAGCCAACCGAAAAGTGTAATCACCCCCTGTCTTTTATTGAAATAAAAACACTCAAGGCAGTAAAACCCTAGTAGCAGCTAGACTAGATAAAAATAGCTGGGACTCCCACCCAGACCAGATTCAAAAGACGATGAATGAAAGAAAGACCACGTATGAAGTATAAAAGTGCGAGAAGTATAAATGCGAGAACTAGTATGAAAGCGAAACGGACTAGCACAGGCTCCGATCATGTTGGAGGTAGATCGAAAAAAAAAAAAAAAAAAAAAAAAAAAAAAAAAAAAAAAAAAAAAAAAAAAAAAAAAACCTAACCTAACCTAACCTAACCTAACCTAACCTAACCTAACCTAACCTAACCTAACCTAACCTAACCTAACCTAACCTAACCTAACCTAACCTAACCTAACCTAACCTAACCTAACCTAACCTAACCTAACCTAACCTAACCTAACCAAGCTCAATTTGAGAAACTAAACTACTACCTAAAAATCCCAAATTCACATCAAATTTAAAACTCTATTAGCTCGATTTTTTGACCCAACTCCCATTTCCGTAACCCTTTTGGTTACGGAGATATTTCACTTTTTCCTCTTTTCCTAAATTTCAACTTTTCAAAATTCCATAATTCGCTCATTTTTCAAAATTTTCTTGTTTTTTCTTCTTTAAAAATCGTATTTTTCTTATTTCTAAATTTCCCATTGCTTAAACTAATTAATTTCACAATTCCCCCATACATAAATTTTCAATATTTGAACAAAAACTTTGGCGCCTGACAAACCGTGCGAGCAATATTTTAAATCTAAGTTTTTTTAGTAACCGCTCGGTATTTTTTAATTTTTTCTTTTGCATTAGATTCCATAAATTTTTACCTAACTTTTAGCATATTAGACTTTTTCCTTATTACCGCTTCGTTTTTAAGATATTGCAAAAGTTCACTTCCCGCGTAATTTTCTTCAAAATTTTCAAACTTTTTAAAATTTAGTTAAACGAAAATCATAATAAAAATTTGATTCTTAGCCTTAATTTAAAACATCGTTGCCCCGATTTTTTGATGTTGACACCATACCGGTACCTTTTTTAGTTTTAAAGTTATAGTAGTTTTAAATTTTTTCCACTTTGAACCTGAATAACTCCGTCATTTACAAACTTTTTAAATAACTTATTGCATCAAAAAATCACGCTCAAAAAGCTTTAAAATACTTCATTTCAAACATTTACAGTGCTCATATAATTTTCACATTTAAAATCCAAATAACCTAAAATTTATCGGTGCCTGCAGAAAAAATCTGAGCAATCATATCAAACAGTTAAAATTCTTAATCTAGTTCGGTAAATTCCTCCAATTGTCACTATATTTGATAGATATATTCAAGGCGCACAACACCTTACTCAAAATGAGCGACTCCGAGTGCGACGACGTCCTCGGCCTCGACTTCGTCTTGCCCGAAAATATTCCATACGAAATTCCTGCCGGGCCTCAAGAAACAGAGAGAGTCGAGGAAGTGGCGCCGCCGCCTCCGCCGCCTCCGAGCGCACCTTTAGACCTTTTAGCACAGATAAAAAACGAGCTGGTGGAGTATATGGACGAGCTAAAAGCGGCCGTCGATATGATCGATGAAAACCTAGCCACGAATAGACAGCATAAAAGTGTCACTGTGGAGAACAAAAGGTATATTACAACAGCTGGCAAAAACATTCGATCAATAGCAACAGACTACACTAAAAAAATTTACAAAATGTGCATGGAGCTTAACTCCCGGCAAAAAACCCAAACACCACCACCACCTGCAACCCTTAATCAACAAAACACAAATAACACAACACAAGATACCTCAAATATTACCAGTATTATTCAAGACACCATAAAAGGTGAATTCCACAAGCTGAAAGAAGAGCTGACGCAAAGCGTTACGGCAAGTGCTACCCCGCAGCAGTGCGGAAATGGTAGCACACGACTTTACGCCGACGTTGCAGGATTAGGCACAAGAACTGCAGCTATAAATCCCCCCACACTCACTCGCACTACAAAACCCGGCGACATAACTAATAAGCCTGCGCTTATTATCACTGCAAACGGAGCCGTCAACAGCCCGGTCGAGACCCTAGAGAGATGGAAGAGGAGTGTCTCTTTTAGGAACACCACCTTTGCTCCGGCCAACACTAAATACGTATCCAACAACAAGGTGCGTATTGAGTTCGATACTATGGAGCAGCGCGACCAGGCGATCTCCATGACCAATGACATCAATTGTCAGGTCAGCGCCGAAACATCCAAATCGCTCTCACCCATGGTTATTCTTAAGGGTGTGTCTAATGACGTCAAATCAGACCAGCTGGTTGACGTCATTACCAGACAAAACCCCGAAATCAACGCAGCCATCAAACACCACAAAGATTTTACCTTGCACTTTTTAAAAGAAAACCGTAACCCCAAACTATATAATGCAATATTCATGACCACACCTGAAGTCTTTAAGACTATCATCAAAATCAACAAGATTAATGTAGACCACCAGAAAGTGCATGCGGGCGAGCACCTCCCAGTCCTACAGTGCTTTAAATGCCTCTCATTAGGACACACCCGCAAACATTGCCCTAACAACACCAACACCAATTGCTCCCACTGTGCTGCTACTGGGCACGACTACAAACACTGCCCAGTTAAAAAAGATTTAAACGCTCTCAAATGCTTCAATTGCGATGCCCACAATAACAAAAATAACCTCACCAATGACACCAAACACAGCGCCACCTCCACTAACTGCCCCCGCAACATCCTGATGGCAGAAAAAATAAGGGGCAGAATCAATTATGGTGCATAATTTCGGTTATGAACCATAACGGGTTCTTCCTTACATATACTCCTCGACCATCTGCTCCATCTGCTCTCACACATATTTATTCCACCCTATTCCACCCTTTTTCTATCTTCTTTTCCTGTTACATTCCTGTCCTACTTCTCTCCTACTTCTCTCCTTATTTCTAGTTTACCTCACCAACTCAGTTCAATCCAAATAAATAAAAACTTACACCTACATCAATTTACACCAACACACTGGAGGGCATCGGCCGGGCGGCCGCCCACACTCAATGACGTCTGTCTTGAGGTGGGCGGCCGGGCGGCACGATCGCCCTCCGAAATTTCCCGCTTTGTGGACATCGTGGTCGCCCGTAAACCGATAGCGGGGGCCTGTTGTCCCACAATTTAAATCACATCACACCTCAATCACACTCAACTTGCACACCCAAATACACCTTGACACTCTACACACGTGGGGGGGGTTTTAGTCCGTAGGCGACTGGGAGAAATTCCCAGTCGAGTCGGGCATGCGGCCAGGTACGGGCCTGGCCGTATACATGAGTATTTCCCCCTCCACCGCAAAAAAAAAAAAAAAAAAACCTAACCTAACCTAACCTAACCTAACCTAACCTAACCTAACCTAACCTAACCTAACCTAACCTAACCTAACCTAACCTAACCTAACCTAACCTAACCTAACCTAACCTAACCTAACCTAACCTAACCTAACCTAACCTAACCTAACCTAACCTAACCTAACCTAACCTAACCTAACCTAACCTCGTTTGCTATTCTCCCTCTGCTAACTACCAGCCACAGAATGTGGTTGCAGTCGAGCTTGCTCCTGCGTGGGCTTAAGTGCCGTGTCCCCCCAAACAAAAACCAAAACCCCCATCCTCTCTTTAGTAGTAATCTACTAACTATCACCACATCGCCATTAACATAATGCGCCGTCGAGCCACCGCGTTGGTGCGCTATTGCGCTGCCGCGGTGGCCCGACGGAATGCTGGCGCAAACTGTCGGCCGTCGCCGGCAGTAACCACCAACAACTCCCCCCCCATACACTTCCAAATATTTCCATTAACTCCCAATTATCTACCCCCATACGCTTTCAAACTTCCTATCCTAAACCATCAACACCCCCAATCACTAAATCTCCCTATCTCTAAATCTACCTCCAATCACTTATCAACCCCAAAAACCCAACCACAAAATCACCCCCAAACAATTAATCATTTAGTAAATTAAGTAAGAATTTACTAACTAACGCCAAAGCGCCATTAACTCACTGCACTGCCGGGCTTCCGCACCGGTGCGCCTTTGCACCGTAGCGGTGGCCTGACGGCTCGCTGGCGCATTCCCCAAAAAACCACCCCAAACCACTCATAACTCCCAAAAAACTTACACCAACACACCGGAGGGCATTCGCAAGACTTCCCTCCAACCAACCGCTCTTTGTGGATAGCTGGTCGCCCGTATACCGATAGCGAGGGCCAGCTATCCCACAATCAAAAACAATAACACCCCAACAACACTCAACACACACCCCCAACAAAACCAAAAACACACTCCACACGAAGCGGGGGAGGTTTTAGTCCGTAGGCGACTGGCGATGGCACTCCATCTCAGGGTGGAGTGCCATCGCCAATCGAGTCGGGCATGCGGTCGGGTACGGGCCCGGCCGTATCCTATGAGGATTTCCTCCCTCGCCGCCAAAAAAAAAAAAAAAAAAACCTAACCTAACCTAACCTAACCTAACCTAACCTAACCTAACCTAACCTAACCTAACCTAACCTAACCTAACCTAACCTAACCTAACCTAACCTAACCTAACCTAACCTAACCTAACCTAACCTAACCTAACCTAACCTAACCTAACCTTTTTTTTTTTTTTTTGTTGGCCCAGAGAAATGCTTTACGCATACCGATACGTAACATGAGGCCCCCGAGGTGGAGCCAGATATTACGCATTGGTTATGTGGGACTCTCCGGTCTGCACCGGCCTACCCACTAAAACTCTGGGATGCTGCCTTCTCCGTGCCTTAATGGTGATGCAACGGGATCGCGAGCCTGTCAACGCGACACCACCAGCACTGTCGCCCTAGGGCGAACCCTCTCCGCAAAACGAGCACGCTGTAGCATGACCAGCGTGCTCTCCGCCACTGGCTTCCCTTAACCTCGAGGAAGCCGGGACCGGTGTTTCGGTCCCACCCGCATGGCACCAGGAGGACAAACGCCCCTACCCCGGCACCCGTGTAGTGGGGATGCCTTCCGGGAGAACGTCCCTTCCAGCCATACCACCACTACACTCCGCCCCCAATCAGACGTGGAATCTGCCTAGGCAGAGTCACGCTGATGGGTCTCCGGGTGGTTGGGCTAGCCTCCAAGAGCGAACCTAACCTAACCTAACCTAACCTAACCTAACCTAACCTAACCTAACCTAACCTAACCTAACCTAACCTAACCTAACCTAACCTAACCTAACCTAACCTAACCTAACCTAACCTAACCTAACCTAACCTAACCTAACCTAACCTAACCTAACCTAACCTAACCTAACCTAACCTAACCTAACCTAACCTAACCTAACCTAACCTAACCTAACCAAGCTCAATTTGAGAAACTAAACCTGCACCCAAAAATCCCAAATTCGTACCAAAATTAATACCCAATTAGCCCTATTTTTTGACCCTATCCCCATTTCCGTGACCCCTTTGGTCACGGAGATATTTCACTTTTCCCTCTTTCCCAATTTTTCAACTTTTAAAAAATTCATAACTTCCTCAATTTTCAAAACTTTCTTATTTTTACTTCACTAAAAATCGTTATTTACCGTTTTCTAAATTACCCATCACTAAAATATATCAATTTCAATTCTTTCCCATACAAAATTTTTAAAATAACTTAACAAAATTTTTAGCGCCTGATAGACCGTGCGAGCAATCTTTTTAAATTCGATTTTCTCTGAAACCGCACGGTATTTTTAAATTCTTTTTTCTACATTATATTCTCCTAATTTTTCTCTAACCTTTTGCTTATAACAACTTTTCCTTATTTCCGCCCCGTTCCTAAGATATTGTAAAAAGTCACTTCCCTCGTAATTTTTGCCAAAATTTTCGAACTTTTTAAAATTTAGTTTAACAAAAGTCCTTTTAAAAATCTGATACTTAGTACAAAATTAAAGCATTGTTGCCCCGATTTTTTGACGTTTACCTTTTTCCATTACCTCTTTTAGTTTTTAAGTTATTAGCAAAATTATCATTTTTTGACTTTGACCCTTAATAATTCCGCCATTTATAAACATTTTGAAAAACTTTTCGCACCAAAAAATCACTCTTAAAAAGCTCTAAAATTACATCCCAAAAAATATATAGCTCCTATACAATTTTTACAAGTAAAGTCCGATTAAGTTAAAATTTCACGGTGCCTGTGGAAAAAAATTGAGCAATTTTATTTAACAGTTTAAATTTATAGTTTAGCCCGCTAGTTTCTTATAATTATCACTTTATTTTATAAATACTGCCAAGGCACACCACAAATCACACAGAATGAGCGGTTCCGAGAGCGGCGACGACTTCGGCCTCGACCTCCTCTCGCTCGAAAATATCACACACGAAATCCCTGCCGGGCGTCAAGAAATGGAGAGAGTCGAGGAAGTGGCGCCGCCGCCTCTGCCGCCTCCAAGCGCCCCCCCGGATCTTTTGGCAAAAATTAAAAACGAGCTCGTTGAGTACATGGACGAGTTAAAAGCGGCCGTCGACATGATCGACGAGAATTTAGCCACAAACAGGCAACATAAAAGCGTCACAGTGGAGAACAAGAGATACATATCCACAGCAGGTAAAAATATCCGATCCATAGCCACGGACTACACAAAGAAAATATACAAGTTGTGCATGGAGTTAAACTCCAAACAAAAGAGCCAACCACCCCCACCACCACCTGTAACCCTAAATCAGCAAAACACAAATAGTACATCACAAGACTCCACAACCATCACCAACCTCATACAAGACACCATTAAAGGTGAATTCCAAAAACTTAGAGAAGAGCTGACGCAAAGCGCAACGGCAAGTGCTACCCCGCAGCAGTGCGGGAACAGTAGCACACGACTATACGCCGACGTTGCAGGATCAGGCACTGCAACTGCAGCCATCATTAACCCCACTCGCACAATCATACCACCCAAACCTGACATCACAGCAAATAAGCCTGCGCTGATAATCACCGCTCACGAAGCTGTCAAAAGCCCTGTCGAGACCCTGGAGAGATGGAAGAGGAGTGTCTCTTTCAGGAATACCACCTTTGCTCCAGCTAAGACTCAATACGTTTCCAATAACAAGGTGCGTATTGAGTTCGACACACAGGAGCAGCGCGACAGGGCAATTTCTATGACCAACGACATCAATTGTCAGGTCAGCGCAGAAACATCAAAATCACTTTCACCGATGGTTATACTGAAGGGTGTGTCCAATGACGTCAAATCGGACCAGCTGGCCGACGTCATAATTACACAAAACCCGGACATCAGTGCAGCCATCAAAGACAATAGAGACTTTAAACTTCACTTTTTAAAAGAAAATAGAAACCCCAAATTATACAACGCAGTCTTTATGACAACCCCCGAAGTCTTCAAAACAATTATCAAAAACTGCAAAGTAAATGTCGACCACCAGAAAGTGTACGCGGGAGAACATCTACCAGTCCTACAGTGCTACAAATGCCTCGCATTAGGACACACCCGCAAACACTGCCCAAACAGTAATGATACCAATTGTTCCCACTGTGCAGGTACTGGGCACGACTACAAACATTGCCCAGTCAAGAAAGATTCAGACGCACTCAAATGCTTTAACTGCAACTCCCACAATATTAAAAACAATCTCACCATCAACACCAAGCATAGCGCCACCTCCGCAAACTGCCCCCGCAACATCCTGATGGCAGAAAAGATAAGAGGCAGAATCAATTATGGCGCATAATTACGGTTGTGAACCATAACGGGTTCTTCCCTACAAATACTCCTCGTTCATGTGCTCATACACACACCTTATCCCATTCTCTTCTATCCTCTTCAATCCTCTCTTCCTGTCACTTCCTCTTCTACTTCTTTTCGATTTTACATCACCCACTCAGTCCAACCCAAATAAATAAAATCCACACTTACATCAATTTACACCAACACACTGGAGGGCATCGGCCGGGCGGCCGCCCACACTCAATGACGTCTGTCCTGAGGTGGGCGGCCGGGCGGCATGACTGCCCTCCGAAATTTCCCGCTTTGTGGACATCGTGGTCGCCCGTAAACCGATAGCGGGGGCCTGTTGTCCCACAATTTAAAACACATCACACCCCAATCACACTCAACTTGCACACCCAAACACACCTATACACTCTACACACGTGGGGGGGGTTTTAGTCCGTAGGCGACTGGGAGAAATTCCCAGTCGAGTCGGGCATGCGACCAGGTACGGGCCTGGTCGTATACATGAGTATTTCCCCCTCCACCGCAAAAAAAAAAAAAAAAAAAAAAAAACCTAACCTAACCTAACCTAACCTAACCTAACCTAACCTAACCTAACCTAACCGGGGTGCAGGGCTGGTAGACCTCCTCGTGGTGCACCCTGGGAGGGGGAGGATAGCCGCTCAGTTGCGCGCTTGCTATTCTCCCTCTGCTAACTACCAGTCACAGAAGTGGTTGCAGTCGAGCTTGCTCCTGCGTGGGCTTAAGTGCCGTGTCCCCCAACAAACAAAAACCCCCATCCTCTTATTAGTAGTAATCTACTAACTATCACTAAATCGCCATTAACATAATGCGCCGTCGAGCCACCGCGTTGGTGCGCTATTGCGCTGCCGCGGTGGCCCGACGGAATGCTGGCGCAAACTGTCGGCCGTCGCCGGCAGGTACCCCCAAAAACTCCTCCCATACGCTCCCAAATATAAACCCCCATTAACTCCCAAATTACCTACCCCCATATGCTATCAAATATCGACCCCATACGCTCCCAAATACCAACCACACACTCCCAAATATTAGCCCCCATACACTCCCAAATACCCCCATACACTCACATCCACTCAACCACTCCCAACAACAACATTCCCCCAAACCCTCAATCCTTTAGTAAATAAACTTATTTACTAACTAACGCCACAGCTCCAATACCACTTTGCACCGCCGGGCCACCGCGCCGGTGCGCCTTTGCACCGTAGCGGTGGACCAACGGCTCGCTGGAGCAAACTGCCATGCAGTCCCCCAAAAAAAACCCAACCCCACCCAAATCAAAAACCCCCAAAAACTTACACCAACACACCGGAGGGCATTCGCAAGACTTCCCTCCAACCAACCGCTCTTTGTGGATAGCTGGTCGCCCGTATCCCTAGCGAGGGCCAGCTATCCCACAATCAAAACCAAACACTCCCCAAACAAACTCAACGTGCACACCCATTAACACCAATCACACTCCACACGAAGCGGGGGAGGTTTTAGTCCGTAGGCGACTGGCGATGGCACTCCATCTCAGGGTGGAGTGCCATCGCCAATCGAGTCGGGCATGCGGTCGGGTACGGGCCCGGCCGTATCCTCTGAGGATTTCCTCCCTCGCCGCAAAAAAAAAAAAAAAAAAAAAAAAACCTAACCTAACCTAACCTAACCTAACCTTTTTTTTTTTTTTTTTTTTTTTTGTTGGCCCAGAGAAATGCTTTACGCATACCGATACGTAACATGAGGCCCCCGAGGTGGAGCCAGATATTACGCATTGGTTATGTGGGACTCTCCGGTCTGCACCGGCCTACCCACTAAAACTCTGGGATGCTGCCTTCTCCGTGCCTTAATGGTGATGCAACGGGATCGCGAGCCTGTCACCGCGACACCACCAGCACTGTCGCCCTAGGGCGAACCCTCTCCGCAAAACGAGCACGCTGTAGCATGACCAGCGTGCTCTCCGCCACTGGCTTCCCTTAACCTCGAGGAAGCCGGGACCGGTGTTTCGGTCCCACCCGCATGGCACCAGGAGGACAAACGCCCCTACCCCGGCACCCGTGTAGTGGGGATGCCTTCCGGGAGAACGTCCCTTCCAGCCATACCACCACTACTCGGCAACACCAAAAGTGGGAGCAAAGGCTAGTAAGCTAACCTAAGCCCATCCCAAATGCTGCCCATAACTAGCAAAGTCTGGTCTAGGCGAGGCGGGTACCTAAGAGTGCAAACCAAGACAATGATAGTTATCTGCAACATCCAGGATACTTCAACCACCCTCCGTCCTGTGGCTGAGTTTTTGCGATGAGTTGGCACCCCATAGTACCAACCCATAGCCCCAGCCTTAAGTACTGCTCTTTTCCGCGAGTCCAGGCCATGGTACCCCTCCCGCCCGGAGGAGGAGGTCCGTCCCGCCATCTTCCGCCACCGTACCTGGTTCGGGAACTGCAGTACATAAGGCCGTCCTCAGCCTCCCCCCCCCCCAGCGCCCACCCCACTAATCTACTCTGTTTCCAGAGAGCTCGTGGAGGGACTGACAGGATATTGGCAGCAACGGTAGGCAATACCAACCGATATTACCTACCGTTGCCCCCAGGGTGCACCGTCCAGGACCCCTTGCCTATTCCCCCGGATCCACCGGATCAAGAGGAATGACAAAGGGCCTGGCACTCGAGGAGGTTTCCTGTCCCACACCCCAACCTAACCTAACCTAACCTAACCTAACCTAACCTAACCTAACCTAACCTAACCTAACCTAACCTAACCTAACCTAACCTAACCTAACCTAACCTAACCTAACCTAACCTAACCTAACCTAACCTAACCTAACCTAACCAAGCTCAATTTGAGAAACTAAACCTGCACCCAAAAATCCCAAATTCGTACCAAAATTAATACCCAATTAGCCCTATTTTTTGACCCTATCCCCATTTCCGTGACCCCTTTGGTCACGGAGATATTTCACTTTTCCCTCTTTCCCAATTTTTCAACTTTTAAAAAATTCATAACTTTCTCAATTTTCAAAACTTTCTTATTTTTACTTCACTAAAAATCGTTATTTACCGTTTTCTAAATTACCCATTACTAAAATATATTAATTTCAATTCTTTCCCATACAAAATTTTTAACTAACTTAACAAAATTTTTAGCGCCTGATAGACCGTGCGAGCAATCTTTCTAAATTCGATTTTCTCTGAAACCGCACGGTATTTTTAAATTCTTTTTTCTACATTATATTCTCCTAATTTTTCTCTAACCTTTTGCTTATAACAACTTTTCCTTATTTCCGCCCCGTTCCTAAGATATTGTAAAAAGTCACTTCCCTCGTAATTTTTGCCAAAATTTTCGAACTTTTTAAAATTTAGTTTAACAAAAGTCCTTTTAAAAATCTGATACTTAGTACAAAATTAAAGCATTGTTGCCCCGATTTTTTGACGTTTACCTTTTTCCATTACCTCTTTTAGTTTTTAAGTTATTAGCAAAATTATCATTTTTTGAATTTGACCCTTAATAATTCCGCCATTTATAAACATTTTGAAAAACTTTTCGCACCAAAAAATCACTCTTAAAAAGCTCTAAAATTACATCCCAAAAAATATATAGCTTTCATACAATTTTTACAAGTAAAGTCCGATTAAGTTAAAATTTCACGGTGCCTGTGGAAAAAATTTGAGCAATTTTATTTAACAGTTTAAATTTATAGTTTAGCCCGCTAGTTTCTTATAATTATCACTTTATTTTATAAATACTGCCAAGGCACACCACAAATCACACAGAATGAGCGGTTCCGAGAGCGGCGACGACTTCGGCCTCGACCTCCTCTCGCTCGAAAATATCACACACGAAATCCCTGCCGGGCGTCAAGAAATGGAGAGAGTCGAGGAAGTGGCGCCGCCGCCTCTGCCGCCTCCAAGCGCCCCCCCGGATCTTTTGGCAAAAATTAAAAACGAGCTCGTTGAGTACATGGACGAGTTAAAAGCGGCCGTCGACATGATCGACGAGAATTTAGCCACAAACAGGCAACATAAAAGCGTCACAGTGGAGAACAAGAGATACATATCCACAGCAGGTAAAAATATCCGATCCATAGCCACGGACTACACAAAGAAAATATACAAGTTGTGCATGGAGTTAAACTCCAAACAAAAGAGCCAACCACCCCCACCACCACCTGTAACCCTAAATCAGCAAAACACAAATAGTACATCACAAGACTCCACAACCATCACCAACCTCATACAAGACACCATTAAAGGTGAATTCCAAAAACTTAGAGAAGAGCTGACGCAAAGCGCAACGGCAAGTGCTACCCCGCAGCAGTGCGGGAACAGTAGCACACGACTATACGCCGACGTTGCAGGATCAGGCACTGCAACTGCAGCCATCATTAACCCCACTCGCACAATCATACCACCCAAACCTGACATCACAGCAAATAAGCCTGCGCTGATAATCACCGCTCACGAAGCTGTCAAAAGCCCTGTCGAGACCCTGGAGAGATGGAAGAGGAGTGTCTCTTTCAGGAATACCACCTTTGCTCCAGCCAAGACTCAATACGTTTCCAATAACAAGGTGCGTATTGAGTTCGACACACAGGAGCAGCGCGACAGGGCAATTTCTATGACCAACGACATCAATTGTCAGGTCAGCGCAGAAACATCAAAATCACTTTCACCGATGGTTATACTGAAGGGTGTGTCCAATGGCGTCAAATCGGACCAGCTGGCCGACGTCATAATTACACAAAACCCGGACATCAGTGCAGCCATCAAAGACAATAGAGACTTTAAACTTCACTTTTTAAAAGAAAATAGAAACCCCAAATTATACAACGCAGTCTTTATGACAACCCCCGAAGTCTTCAAAACAATTATCAAAAACTGCAAAGTAAATGTCGACCACCAGAAAGTGTACGCGGGAGAACATCTACCAGTCCTACAGTGCTACAAATGCCTCGCATTAGGACACACCCGCAAACACTGCCCAAACAGTAATGACACCAATTGTTCCCACTGTGCAGGTACTGGGCACGACTACAAACATTGCCCAGTCAAGAAAGATTCAGACGCACTCAAATGCTTTAACTGCAACTCCCACAATATTAAAAACAATCTCACCATCAACACCAAGCATAGCGCCACCTCCGCAAACTGCCCCCGCAACATCCTGATGGCAGAAAAGATAAGAGGCAGAATCAATTATGGCGCATAATTACGGTTGTGAACCATAACGGGTTCTTCCCTACAAATACTCCTCGTCCATGTGCTCATACACACACCTTATCCCATCCTCTTCTATCCTCTTCAATCCTCTCTTCCTGTCACTTCCTCTTCTACTTCTTTTCGATTTTACATCACCCACTCAGTCCAATCCAAATAAATAAAATTCACACCTACATCAATTTACACCAACACACTGGAGGGCATCGGCCGGGCGGCCGCCCACACTCAATGACGTCTGTCTTGAGGTGGGCGGCCGGGCGGCACGATCACCCTCCGAAATTTCCCGCCTTGTGGACATCGTGGTCGCCCGTAAACCGATAGCGGGGGCCCGTTGTCCCACAATTTAAAACACATCACACCCCAATCACACTCAACTTGCACACCCAAAAACACCTTTACACTCTACACACGTGGGGGGGGTTTTAGTCCGTAGGCGACTGGGAGAAATTCCCAGTCGAGTCGGGCATGCGGCCAGGTACGGGCCTGGTCGTATACATGAGTATTTCCCCCTCCACCGCAAAAAAAAAAAAAAAAAAAAAACCTAACCTAACCTAACCTAACCTAACCTAACCTAACCTAACCTAACCTAACCTAACCTAACCTAACCTAACCTAACCTAACCTAACCTAACCTAACCTAACCTAACCTAACCTAACCTAACCTAACCTAACCTAACCTAACCTAACCTAACCTAACCTAACCTAACCTAACCTAACCTAACCTAACCGGGGTGCAGGGCTGGTAGACCTCCTCGTGGTGCACCCTGGGAGGGGGAGGATAGCCGCTCAGTTGCGCGTTTGCTATTCTCCCTCTGCTAACTACCAGCCACAGAAGTGGTTGCAGTCGAGCTTGCTCCTGCGTGGGCTTAAGTGCCGTGTCCCCCCAAACAAAAACAAAAACCCCCATCCTCTCTTTAGTAGTAATCTACTAACTATCACCACATCGCCATTAACATAATGCGCCGTCGAGCCACCGCGTTGGTGCGCTATTGCGCTGCCGCGGTGGCCCGACGGAATGCTGGCGCAAACTGTCGGCCGTCGCCGGCAGTAACCACCAACAACTCCCCCCCATACACTTCCAAATATTTCCATTAACTCCCAATTATCTACCCCCATACGCTTTCAAACTTCCTATCCTAAACCATCAACACCCCCAATCACTAAATCTCCCTATCTCTAAATCTACCTCCAATCACTTATCAATCCCAAAAACCCAACCACTAAATCACCCCCAAACAATTAATCATTTAGTAAATTAAGTAAGAATTTACTAACTAACGCCAAAGCGCCATTAACTCACTGCACCGCCGGGCTACCGCGCCGGTGCGCCTTTGCACCGTAGCGGTGGCCTGACGGCTCGCTGGCGCATCCCCCAAAAAACCACCCCAAACCACTCATAAATCCCAAAAAACTTACACCAACACACCGGAGGGCATTCGCAAGACTTCCCTCCAACCAACCGCTCTTTGTGGATAGCTGGTCGCCCGTATACCGATAGCGAGGGCCAGCTATCCCACAATCAAACACAAAAACACCCCAAATAAACTCCACACACACCCCCAACCAAACCAAAAACACACTCCACATGAAGCGGGGGAGGTTTTAGTCCGTAGGCGACTGGCGATGGCACTCCATCTCAGGGTGGAGTGCCATCACCAATCGAGTCGGGCATGCCACCGGGACCGGCCCGGTGGTATCCAATGAGGATTTCCTCCCTCGCCGCAAAAAAAAAAAAAAAAAAAAAACCTAACCTAACCTAACCTAACCTAACCAAGCTCAATTTGAGAAACTAAACCAACACCTAAAAATCCCAAATTCAAACCAAAATTAAAACTCAAGTAGCTCTATTTTTTGATCCTACCCCCATTTCCGTGACCCCTTTGGTCACGGAGATATTTCACTTTTTTCCCTTTTCCAATTTTTCAACTTTTAAAAAATTCATAACTCACTCAATTTTCAAAATTTTCTTTTTTTTGCTTCATTAAAAATCGTAATTTACCTTTTTCTAAATTCTCCATTACTAAAATATACTAATTTCACTTCTTTCCCATACATAAATTTTCAATATCTTAACAAAAAATTTAGCGCCTGACAAACCGTGCGAGCAATCTTTTTAAATTTGATTTTCTCTGGAACCGCTCGGTAATTTAAAATTCTTCTTTCTACAATATATTCTTCTAATTTTTCCCTAACCTTTTGCTTATTATAACTTTTTCTTATTTCCGCCCCGTTCCCAAGATATTGTAAAAAGTCACTTCCCTCGTAATTTTCAAGTAAAATTTCAATCTTTTTAAAATTTTGTTTAAAGAAGTTTGTATTAAAAATCTATAAATTGGCAGTAATTTAGAGCTCCGTTGCCCCGATTTTTACAATAAATAAAACAACCTCTAGCTTATATACTTTTAAAATTATTTAACTTTTTCTCTTTTTTCGAAATTTCACCACTTTGACAGCTCATAGAATTCTTATTTTTCAATATTTTTAAACTCCTTATTCACTAAAAATCGTATTTCTGTATTCTTTAAATATCCTAATTGTTCAATCAATTAATTATCTGTACTCGCCATACAAAAATTTCTATTTCCCCTAATTAAAAATCAAAGCGCCTGATAAGGCATCTGAGCAATTGCATATAAATTAGTAAAATTTAAGTTTTCTCAAAAACTACATGGTAGATTTCCATTTTTATTGTGCCAAATAATTAAATAAATTTTTTTCTCACCTTTTCCTTTTATAACTTTTTGCTTACAAACGCTTAGTTTCAATAATACAGTCACTGCTCACTTCCAACACAATGGTATTTCACTCACCCACCAGAAACACTCAAGGAACATCACATGAGCAACATGATGAACACCGGGAGCCGCAGCCGGCTCCAATAGAGCAGCCGGTGGCATCTCGGGACAACTCCGAGCCAGCTGGACAAATGGCATGCGCATCCACTCCGGGTGCCAACAATGACTCGCTCTCCTCCAGCGACATGGAGCGATTACTTAGGAGCTGCGAGTCTATGGCCAGCCCCAGACCCAGCGATAGGTACTCAAGTGGCAGGTTCAGAGTGCTAATGAGAGAATATGTCGAGCGCATATATCATAATTTAACCCAAAACAAAAGTGTGACGAGGATGAACAAGAGCCTCATAATTGACAGCGCCAATGATATACTGGAATGCGCCAATAAGTACAGTCAAGAATGGGAACGCTTGAGCAGCGACCTACTCGATGCTGCCTACAATTCCCGCCCACCCCCAGTTCCAATCACCGCCTCTATCAAGACTCAGACAGAAATGTCTGAGACTATAAACATCTTCGTCCAAACGGACGAGTGTGGGGAGAAGTCCTTGCCTCAGTTCGACCCCACCCAAGCGGTAGCGGCGGCGGAACATACACAAACACACGCCACAATAGATAAAATCAAGGACGACATCCTAGAACTCAGAAAAGATTTGGCTAAATTCATAACAACATACAGCAATGTACATATGAATAGGAATGTAAGCCTTAATGCTACGGCGGAAGGTTCACAACCAATAGAACCAAACACTCACATCACCACACCCTTACCAACATCAAACATACCTAGAAACAAACCGGCGCTGATTATAAAGCCCAACGGAGCCACCAACAGCCCTGTCGAAACTCTGGAGAGATGGAAGAAGAGCGTGTCCTTCAGAAACTCCAACTTCGCTCCATCAAACACGAGATACGTATCTAACAACAAGGTACGTATCGAGTTTGACACTTTGGAGCAGCGAGACAGGGCGCTCTCCATGACAAACAGTCCAAATAGCGAAATCAGCGCCGAAACCTCCAAAACCCTCAACCCAATGGTAATCCTTAAAGGATTGCCAAAAGACGTTAAATCAGCTCAGTTGGTAGATATTATCATTGGACAGAACCCAGAACTAACAGCAGTAATTAAACATAAAAAAGACTTTGCCCTACACTTCCTTCGAAACAACAGGAACCCCAAGAGGTACAATGCCGTATTCATTACATCACCCGTGGTCTTCCAAACCATTATTAAAGCTGCGAGACTTAATGTCGAACACCAAAAGGTGCATGCGGAGGAGTACGTCCCACTCCTGCAGTGCTTCTCGTGCCTGCAGGTGGGACACACACGGAAACGCTGCACCGAAAAGGTGACCATTTGCTCCCACTGTGCCACAGCTGGGCACGAATACAAGAACTGCCCAGATAAAAATGACATAAGCAAAATTAAATGTCACAACTGCACCACACACGCAAATAAATATAAAGTAACCCTTAACAATGACCATAGCGCAACTTCTTCCAAATGCTCACGGCTATCCCTTATGGCAGACAAGATAAGGGGAAGAGTCGACTATGGAACATAACTGCGGTTGTGGATCGTGGTGGACTCTTTCACCAAATCTCTTCACTTTTCCTTCCCTATTTATTTCCCGATTCTTCTTTCTCCTCCTCTATCTATATATCATATTATTTATATATTAAGTACTTTATTCACTTATTTTACCATTATAACCCATTCCAACAAATAAAATCTCATACACACACACATAACTACACCAACACACTGGAGGGCATCGGCCGGGCGGCCGCCTGCACTCATTGACGTTGTCGTGAGGCGGGCGGTCGGGCGGCACGACTGCCCTCCGAAATTTCCCGCTTCTTTGTGGATAGCTGGTCGCCCGTATCCCTAGCGAGGGCCAGTTGTCCCACAACCGAAAACACAACACACTCCAACTACACTCAACTTGCACACCCATCCACACCATTACACTCTACACACGTGGGGGAGGTTTTAGTCCGTAGGCGACTGGGAGAAATTCCCAGTCGAGTCGGGCATGCGGCCAGGTACGGGCCTGGTCGTATACATGAGTATTTCCTCCTCCACCGTCAAAAAAAAAAAAAAAAAAAAAAAAAAAACCTAACCTAACCTAACCTAACCTAACCTAACCTAACCTAACCTAACCTAACCTAACCTAACCTAACCTAACCTAACCTAACCTAACCTAACCTAACCTAACCTAACCTAACCTAACCTAACCTAACCTAACCTAACCTAACAGTTATAAAATAATACAGGCAAACCTACAAAGGAGCAATTTAGCAACAAATGAGTTGCTGCAAGAGGCAACCAAACGAAATACCGCCATAGCTCTCCTTCAGGAACCATACGTGGGAGGAGCGAAAAGAGTGAAGGGATACCGGGGCGTCAGAGTCTATCAGGAATCGGAAGATGAACAAGGGACAGTAAAAGCAGCAATAATAGTATTTAACGGCGATCTGGAAGTTGAACAATTTCCGGAACTCTCCACGAAAAATATCGTCGTGGTGAGGGTAAAAACAACAGACTGGGCTATGACATTGGTATCCGTTTACTTTGAGCCAGACCAACCCATAGAACCGTACCTGGAAAAAATCAGAGAAATTAAACAAAAGTTAGGTCCGATGAAGCTAATTATTGGAGGAGACGCTAATGCAAAAAGTATTTGGTGGGGTAGTCCAAATGAGGATCAAAGGGGAGAACAAATGAGTAGCTTCCTCGTAGAAATAAACCTCCACATCTTAAACACAGGCACAATTCCAACTTTCGACACTATACGAGGCGGTAAACGATACAGCAGTCATGTGGACATTACGGCCTGCACAGAGGATATGATAGGCCTCGTGGAAGGATGGAGAGTAGAAGAAGGGCTGACAAGTTCGGACCACAACGGAATAGTTTTCGGCGTAACCTTACAAAAATCCAAAGGCAAAACCATAGAAAGAACAACCAGAATATATAATTCAAAAAAGGCAAACTGGGGACAGTTTCATGAGAAACTGACACAGTTTATGCTAGAAGGAGAACTAACAAAAGAGGTACTGAATACCATAAACGACAATGAGCAATTAGAACAGACAGTAGTAAATTTGAATACAGCAATAACAAAAGCATGTAAAGAAACAATACCCAATAAAAAGAAAAAAGAAATACTAAATATTCCGTGGTGGTCCGAACAGCTTGCAGCCCTCAAGAAAGAAGTCGCTACTAGAAAAAGGAGGATCCGAAATGCAGCACCAAACCGAAGACAGTCAGTTGTAAAACTATACCTAGAACAAAAAGAAAGGTACGAATTAGCGGTAACAGATGCCATCACAGAAAGTTGGAAAACTTTTTGCAAAAAGCAAGAGAGAGAAGGAATGTGGGAGGGTATTTATAGAGTGATAAGAAGGGTAGCAAAAAGGGAGGAAGACTTACCACTCAAAGAAAAAGGTCAAATATTAAACGCTAAGGACTCTGCGAGACTGCTGGCTGAGACCTTCTACCCCGGGGACACAAAAGAAGGCGAAAATGCAATGCATCGCCATACGAGAGCCGTCGCTGAAATAGTAAATGAAGAGGTGCATGATAACCAACATGACCCTCCGTTTACACAAGAAGAACTGTATGCTGCGACCAGATCCTTTAACGCAAAAAAGGCCCCCGGAGTCGACGGTTTCACAGCGGATATCTGCTTAAGCTCAGTTAACGCAGCCCCTGACTACTTCCTGGCTCTGTTGAACAAATGCCTGGATCATCACTATTTCCCGAAAGTATGGAAGATGGCGATAGTAGTGGTGCTGAGAAAGCCAGGCAAGGACAACTACACTTCGCCAAAATCATACCGACCCATTGGTCTCCTACCAGTACTGGGAAAGATATATGAGAAAATGGTAGTAAACCGCCTCAAATTTCATATTTTACCCGGAATGAGTACTCGCCAGTATGGTTTCATGCCACAAAAGAGCACGGAAGACGCCCTCGTAGCACTAATAGAGCGCATACGGGAGAAACTAAATGATAAAAAATTAGTTACCCTCGTATCGCTGGACATCGAAGGCGCCTTCGACAGCGCATGGTGGCCGGCAATAAAAACCAGACTGGCAGAGGAAAAATGTCCTATAAACTTGAGGCGCGTCATCAGTAGCTATCTCAGCGATAGGTCCGTGGAGGTTAGGTATGCTGGAGAGTTGTACAATAAAGCAACAGAAAAAGGTTGTGTCCAAGGGTCCATAGGCGGGCCGATTCTGTGGAACCTGCTGCTGGACCCCCTACTAAAGCTCCTGGAGAAAAAAGGTTTCTACAGTCAGGCCTTCGCGGATGACGTGGTCTTAGTCTTTGATGGAGCAAAGGCTCAGGAGATTGAAAGACAAGCAAACGCTGCCCTTGAACATGTCCGGGCGTGGGGTGTCGAAAATAAGCTTAAATTCGCACCTCACAAAACCAGTGCAATGGTGATGACGAAAAAGCTTAAATACGACACCCCACGCCTAAGCATGGGAGGGGTCAACATCAAAATGTCGGAAGAAATTAAGATCCTTGGGCTGACCATAGACCAGAAGCTAACGTTCAACAGCCACGTCTCCAAAAACTGCAGAAAGGCTATAGGCATTTACAAAATGCTAAACAGAGCCGCACGTGTAAACTGGGGGCTAAACCCAGACATAATACGCACAATATACGTAGCGGCGGTTGAGCCAGTCATACTGTACGCGGCAGCAGCATGGGCACCAGCAGCAAACAAACTAGGAATACGCAAACAACTAAATGCTGTACAAAGAGGCTTTGTTCAAAAAATGTGCAAGGCATATAGGACGGTGTCATTGAACTCCGCACTCTTACTCACGGGAATTCTCCCCCTCGACCTTCGAGTCCGAGAAGCGGCCACGCTATACGCGGCCAAGAGGGGAGCCCCCCGACAAGAGCTGGGTGGTAGGGACGTGGAGAC
The DNA here is from genome assembly GCA_911728535.1 of Pammene fasciana. Lineage (NCBI taxonomy): Eukaryota > Metazoa > Arthropoda > Insecta > Lepidoptera > Tortricidae > Pammene > Pammene fasciana. The sequence continues at coordinate 20,442,645 of OU452283.1, read as the reverse complement.
GATGGCGCAGAAAATACAAGCACCACATCCTGCAAGCCAAGTAGGACTAAAATTCGGAGATCTGGCAAACGAGGAACAGTACGAATCACACAGCAACTTTGAAGTAAGGCTCTTCACGGACGGCAGCAAGATTGAGGGCAAGGTCGGTGCGGCTGTATCCGTTTGGAACGGCAACGCAGAAACTAAAGCCCTCAAACTTGCTCTGTCGCCCTACTGCACTGTATACCAGGCCGAACTTTTAGCCCTGTGCAAGGCAACAGAAGTCGCACTGACGCGTAAAGAGACAACGCTTGCAATATTTAGCGACTCCAGGGCTGCCTTGGAAACAGTCACAAACCCCAATTGCCCCCACCCTCTAGCAATCAATATCAGGGAAAACCTCCGGGGATGCAAACTTCAAAACAAGGAAGTGTCCATGTTTTGGATTAAAGCACACATAGGGCTAGAGGGTAACGAAAGGGCGGACTACCTCGCCAAGGAGGCAGCGCTAAAATCAAAAAAGAAGGCAGACTACGACTTGTGCCCAGTCTCCTTCGTAAAGCGCACAATAAGAATGGAGACCCTCTGCGAATGGAACAAGAGATACAGGACAGAAGAAACAGCCTCAGTCACAAAACTCTTCTTCCCTGACGCTATTGCCGCCCATAAAACCACCCGCAAACTGAAAATAGATAATACACTCACACAACTGTTCACGGGGCATGGTGGATTCTCTTCATACTTGAACCGCTTCAAGTGTAAGGAGAGTCCATCATGCGCCTGTGAGCCAGACTGCGACGAAACTATAATCCACATTGTCATAGAGTGCCCAATTTTCGGTTTACAAAGATTCGAAGTGGAACAAAAAATGGACGTTAAATTAACCATAGACAATTTACATAGTATTGTGGAAAATAAGGCTACTAGAGATATATTTTTAAACTATTGCAAGAAGATTGTAGAAACAGTTAAAAATAGAAATAAAACAGCGTAAGAAAAGTATGTTACCTAGTATATAGTGAGTATATATTAAGTAAGGATACAAAATAACAGATGTAAAATATTATTGTAAATAAAGTAAACATAGAAATTATAACTCCTAGCAAATAAGATTGTAAAACTTGAAATAAAACTGAGCGTCTTAAAATTATTTACCCCCATAAACAAGTTATATGTAAAAATAAAAAATAAAGATTAGAAATAGAAAAGCAAAGGCTAGATGGTCTCTCCCGACCTCAAGACTAAAAGCCGATGGATGTAAGAAAGACCCTGTATGAAGAATGAAAGTGCGAGAGGAACAGTTGCGAGAACTTGTATGAAAGAGTAAATAAATATATTGTAAAAACAGGCTCCGATCATGTTGGAGGTATAAAAAAAAAAAAAAAAAAAAAAAAAAAAAAAAAAAAAAAAAAAAAAAACCTAACCTAACCTAACCTAACCTAACCTAACCTAACCTAACCTAACCTAACCTAACCTAACCTAACCTAACCTAACCTAACCTTTTTTTTTTTTTTTTTTTTTTTTTTTTTTTTTTGACGCAGGGAAAATGCATTTACGCATCCCCCCGGGGCCTGGGGAAGGCCCATAGTGGGGGGTATGTGGGACTCGCCCCTCCAGAGTGGAGGGGAATACCCACTAAAAACCCTGCGGCGTTTCCGTCCTAGCCGTTAAGGGGGTGTAGTGGGATCGTACAATTCACCAAAACTACACCCCCCGGCAGTCCCGGCTTGCGCCGGTTTGCCGTCGCCAAAGGAGGGAGAGTCAGTAAACGCATAACTGACTCTCCCCCAGACGTGTAGGGCCGTGCAATGCGGGTCCCCAACCCGCGGCCCTACAGTGGGAGGGCACGGTTTACCGCAGCAAACCGCCTGCGCCTCCTCCCAACTCGCCTGCGTCGGTTCGGGAGCGCGTTTGGGTCTTCTTCGCGCTCCCGCTCCTCGGTCTCCTTCTGCGTGATGATCGTCTCGCAGAAGGAGACCATTGCCTCCCAGGATCTCTCGCTGCTCAGCATGGCCGCCACAACGCTGTGCAGCGAGAGATCATTCGTCCCAATTTCGGCCCTCAGGGCAGCGCGCTCCACGGCCCAGCGACTGCACACCTCTAGGGTATGCTGGGCCGTGTCATCCGTCTCGCCACACTGGTGGCAGGCTGGGGTAGGCTCTCGGCCTATCATGTGCAGGTAGTGACCGAAGCACCCATGCCCGGTCAGCACCTGCACCAGCCTATACCCCACCCGCCCGTGTGGCCTGTCCAACCAGTGGTCAAACGAAGGGAGGAGTGCCCCCATGGTGCGAACACCATAGAGGGAGTCCTCCAGTTCGCCCTTCCACCGGTCGCGCATCCTCCTTTGCGCCATTCTGCGCGCCGCCCTTACCTCTTCGGGAGCAGGGTATTCACCGGTCTCCCTGCTCCTGATTCTACCCCTGTGCGCTTCGGCGAGCATCTCGGCGTCCATCTCCCAGGGCGTGGTGCTCGCCAAAGCGCACGCTGCCGCCCACGCCACCGTCACGTAGGCCCTTACTACACGAATGGCCACTATTCGTTGTGGCCTACGTAGCAGGGCCTTTGTGGTCGCGGTCAGTTTATCGGCCCAAATCGGGGCTCCGTAGAGGGCCATGGAGCGGGCCACTCCAGCATATAGCTTCCTACATGCCAGAGAGGGACCTCCCACATTTGGCAGGAGGCGGCCCAGTTCCGATGCCGCCGTCACTATTCGGGGAGCAAGTTGGCGGAAATGCTCCCCGAAGTTCCACTTCCGGTCCAGTGTGAGGCCCAGGTATTTTATATGAGGCCTCAACTGGACCTCCTCCCCGTTTATTCGCAGGGAGGCATTCGGCGGCACCTTCCACCCCCCTCCCTCCGAAAACTATTGCATCGGTCTTCGGTAGGGAGACCTCCAGCCCTAGGTGGCGGATCCTCATTGTGGTGAGTTCCGTCGCCACCTCCGCCCGCCTGACCACCTCCCTGAGCTCCTGGCCTCGAACAGCCACCATCGTGTCATCCGCGTAACACATTAGGGCCATCCGAGGGAGGAGCTCTGCGCGGATGGCCCAGTCATACCCGACGTTCCAGAGCAGGGGTCCTAAGACTGACCCCTGGGGAACGCCGCAGGCCATCCGCCTCTCCACCCGCCCCGTAGGCGTGTCACAGAGCACCACCCTGTCCGTCAGGTAGTGGTCTATGACACGCCTCAAGTAGAGGGGCACCTCGTGGTACCTGAGGGCCTCCTGCACCACCGAGTACGGGAGGGAGCCAAATGCGTTCGCTATGTCCAGGGACACCGCAATGACTCCCTCCCCCTTCCCTTGTGCGTCCTCGCAGAAGGCACGAAGCGCCCCCAAGGCGTCCATAGTGGACCGCCCACCTCTGAATCCATATTGTCGGTCAGAGATGTTCGGTCCACTACCCTCCAAGTGCCGGATGATCCGGGAGGCCAGAATGCGCTCCAGCATTTTCCCAGCCTCATCCAGCAGTACGATAGGTCTCCATCCGGAAGGAGAGTCTGCCGGCCTGTTCTCCTTCCGGAGGAGACATACCCTGCCCATTTTCCAGCACCTTGGAAAGCGTCCATCTTTGAGGCATTGGTCAAAGATGGACTGGAGGCGGTCTCCAAGGTGCTCCATCACAATGGGCAGGACCCTCCCGTGGACGCCATCCGGCCCCGGGGCCTTTTTACAGGCCCTCAGTCTGTACGCCCCGCGGAACATTTCTGCTTCTGTGACCGGAGGCACTTCCTCCGGTTCTGCCGGCTCCTCCCGCGGGGCGACCATTATCGGCGGATCAAATTGAGGGGCCGGCGGGAACAGCCCCTCCAAGATGTTCTGGAGGAGCCCCATCTCCATTGTTTCCGTAGGGGCGGCCTGACGGAGCTTTTTTCGTACCATTTTGTAGGGCCGCCCCCACGGGTCCCTGTCCAGAGAAGCCAGAAACTCCGTGTGAGCTTCGTCCTTGGCCTTGGCGATAGCCTGGCTTAGGGAGTCTCTGGCCTCTCTCAGCCTCCCTCGTAAAACTTCCTCTTCTGCCGCGGTGTGCCGCCTCCTCCTACATCGGGTGTACGCCCTTCGTGCCACATTGCTCGCCTGCCGCAGGTTGGCCACCTCCGGGGACCACCAGTAGGCAGCTTTCTTGGCTCGGGGCGGCCCTGCCCTTCTCATGGAGTAGTTACACGTCCTCGTGAGGGCCGCCCGGAAATGGAGGGCCAAGTCATCCACCCCTGCCTCCTCGGGTGGTGGTGGTCGTCCCCATCTGGCCTCTACCATGGCCGCCTCTGCAGCGGCATCGCGATCCAGGGAGGCCAGACTCCACCGCGGCAGTTTTCCTCCTCCTCCTGCTGGCCTGGGCTGTTGTGCTGGCCGGGCTCTAGAGACCCTCATCCTTATGTACAAGTGGTCTGAGAGGGTCTCTGTTTCGTCCAGGACTCGCCAGTCCGCCATGCGCGCCGCCGCCACCGGGGAGGCGAATGTGACATCTACAATTGAGCCTCCCTGATGGCGCACGCATGTGTTGGTCGTGCCCCGGTTGACGACCTCGAGCCCGAGCCCAGCCACCCAGTCCATCAGTGCCTCTCCCCGGGCGTCGGTCCTGGGACAACCCCACGCGACGCACTTTGCGTTGAGGTCGCCCAGGACAATTATGGGGGAGGGGGCCGCACCGACTACTGTACGCCCAAGCCTCTCCAGGTACGCCTCAAATTCCCGCAGCGGTCTGTTGGGGGAGAAGTACACACCCACCAGTACTATGTCCCCCATTTTGGCCGCTGCGTATCCGGAGCCCGCCGATACCCTAGAGAGGGGTAGTCCACCCAGGGCTGGAGCCACGATCGCCACCGAGCCGTCGCTGTCCCCCACCCAGTTTGATTGCGCGGGGACGAAGTACGGCTCGGCGACGACAGCAGCCGCGATTTCCCACTCCGCCATATGCTGGATCAATAGATCCTGCGCACGGGCGGAGTGGTTGGCGTTCGCCTGGAGCACTTCTAGGCTCATTAAACGTCCATTTCTTGATCCGTCCGGGTGTTATCTCTCTGGGAGACCTGTGAGACCTGTGAGGCGGCCAGGGAGCCAGTATTTCTGGTCTCCCTCCCTCTTACAATGGGGGGGTTGCATGTTTGCCCCCCCATTGTATGTCCCGCTCGTAAACCGGCATGGTGGCAGACGGCGCACCAGGGGGCCAGTGCGGTGCAGTCTTTCCTGGCATGGCCAGGCTTGCTGCACCTGTAGCACCACTCCCCCCTGTTCACTGGGGAGGGGCACAGTGGCCTCGTGTGTCCCCTCCCCATACAACGGTAGCAACGCAGGGGCAGTGGCTCCAGTGCCTCCACGCGCGCCGCCGACCAGCCGACTGTTATCCTGGCGCTTGTTGCCACCGTTTTCGCCGCCGTTAGTGGGCATCTCAGGATGACCGAGCAGGACCCATTGCCCGCCATCCTGATGTCGCCCACCGCCACTTCCTCCTCGGAGCACCTACCCCTCGCCGCTACCTCCCTCTTGAGGAGTTCTGGGGTGACGGATTCGTCGAACCCCGAGATCCTCAATTCGGCCTTTTTTACGGGCCGGTAGATTTCGGCCACGTCGCCGACCAGGTCACGCAGTCGGTCTACCAGGTTATCGGCCGCCTGGATGCTCTGAGCACCGGGGACCTCAATCACCCTCCCCCCGGTGGCCGACTTGCGGACCTGGAGGTTGTCCACCCCCAGTTCTGCCAGTTTGAGCGTGGTGGCCTTCTCCATGACCGTCTTATAGTCGGTCTGCGCGTCGCCCTTGAGGTTTATCACCACTGCTGCCGTCTTTGGGGCCACCAGGATCGGGGCCGCCTGCTTCCTTTGCTGTCTGGGTTGGGGCTGGGAAGGGGCCACAGCCGGACCCTTGCCTTTGCCCTTCTTCCCGTTTTTCCCCACCTTTGTCCATGCCCCCTCTGGGTCCTGTGGAGGCTGCGGCTCAGGCGCGCGAGCGGCCTCCTTTGACCTAGGGGTAGGTCCCGCCTTGTTCCCTTTGTCCTTCAGAGTTGGAGTGGGCATGGCCCTCGACGCCGGAGTGGGTTTAGCCCTCGGCGCTGGGGTGGGCGTGGCCCTTTCCGGCATTGGCAACGGCTGTGATTGTGTGACCCTTGGGGCCTTCTCCGGCGGCTGCTCTGTCGTCTCTAGGGGGGGGGCTGGCTGGGAGAGACCCCCCTTCCTCTTCTTTGGCCTCCCCTTCTCCTTGGATTCAGGGCCCGGGGGCACCCTTCCGTCAGAGGCCAGCGGTGGCCGTATGATTGGCCTTGGTGGTAGCCGCCCTTCCAGCTCCTCCAGGCGGACGTTCACCATATTCCCTATCGAGATGAACATTTTTTTCTCGAACCCCTCCAGCCGGGAGTCCAAGAGAGCGCCCATCTCCTCAAGGAGGCCAGTCGTACCGTCTGGTCTCCTTATGGGTCCCTCCGCCTGGATGCTGCGTTCGGAGAAGGCAGTGCGCAGCGCCTTTGTCTCCTGCCGGAGGTGGGCCAATTCCTCCCGCATTCTCTTGTTGTCCGCTTTCAGTGTGCGGACAACCTCCGACTCCCCCAGTGAGTCGGCTAGGTCCAGCAGTTCCCTACAGGAGGCATTCATGTGGCCCCACACCTCTCCTTTTAGAGATTTACTCCGGGCCGCCTCCCGGAGTACCTCTTTGGCGCACCGCCTGATTACGTCCCTTGGGGACTCCACCGCCTTCTCCACGTCGGGACGTGAAGCCTCATCCGGGACAATCGGGCTTCGCGACCGCGAGCCCGACTCCCTCCTCATCCTCGTCCTCGAGGGGCTGTAGGGGGCCCCCGCTTCAGGCTCCCCTTCGCACCCACTCCATTCCTCAGAGGACGTCCTTCTCAGTTTGGCCTTGGCCTCGCTGATTCCGACGTACCGGCCTTTAGCCTGACGGCTGTGGAGGGCCTGCGCCCCCGAATTCTCCACCTCCATATCTACCTCCTCCAGCTTGTCTTCCTCATCAAAGAAGTCCACCTTATCCCTCTCCTCCGACCAGAATTTTCCCCCTGTTGGAGAGGCAGGTGGGGGAGTAATGTCCCCCCCCCCTCCCCATGTACCCTCCGCGGGTCTCATCGTCGGCCTCAGAGCCGTCCACCGACCGTCCCTCCTTCCGGGCCACTGCGCAAGTCGCCTTCCGCCCATAGGCAAGCTTAAAACCCCCTTTGGGTATCGCACCCTTTCCCCCCACCTTTTCCCCCCCTGCATCCATAGTTTTCCCCCCCATTTCACTGGAGGGGACGACTCCAGAAAATATTTTCTCCAAAACGGTCAAGTGCGATCGGCGTCACACTTGACAAACTTAAGAAAAGTGGGTTTGACCCCACTTTTCCCCCCTTTTTCCTTGTCCTAAAAATATGGGACAAAAACTCCCAGATAAAGAAAAATTTTCCCTATCTGAACCCAAAATTTTCCCCCCTCTAACACCCCCCCTTCAAGCGTAGCGACCTAACCTAACTTTTACAAAGTTAAGTTCGGTAGCTCAAGGCGCCTGTAGAAAGCAAATAGCAATTCTTAAAATCGCTATAACTTCAGATCCAGAAGTCAGAAAAATATGGCGAAGACGGCTAATTATAGGTCGTCTTACCTAGTATTTTTGACGCCCCTAAAACACGAGAAAAAGTTAAGAGAATTGAAGTTATGAATTTTTCCCTGAAACCGGTACAAGTTTCAAAACTTCAAAACAAGAATTTGTTTGCCTCGTAACTCTGTAACCAAGAGGCCCAGCCTTACGGGACAAACAGGAGGTGATAGCTAAGACAGCAAAATATTTTTGAAGAAAGAAAACAGAAGGAAAGAAAGAAGGAAAAAGAAGATATAAATTTTTATCGTGTAAAACCACAACCGCACCAAAATCACCCCAAAAACACCAAGTCGAAAAAGCAGAAAAAGTCCAATAACAAAGCCAAATCGTCAGGTAGAGCGGAAACAGTATCAGTGAAAAATAGCCTAAAGTCGTCTTTAAATTATGACCAAAAATCGCAGTACTCTCACTCCAAACCGTCCCGAGAAAACCTCAACCTAACCTAACCTAACCTAACCTAACCTAACCTAACCTAACCTAACCTAACCTAACCTAACCTAACCTAACCTAACCTAACCTAACCTAACCTAACCTAACCTAACCTAACCTAACCAGGATAGCCGCTCAGTTGCGCGCTTGCTATTCTCCCTCTGCTAACTACCAGTCACAGAAGTGGTTGCAGTCGAGCTTGCTCCTGCGTGGGCTTAAGTGCCGTGTCCCCCAACAAACAAAAACCCCCATCCTCTTATTAGTAGTAATCTACTAACTATCACTAAATCGCCATTAACATAATGCGCCGTCGAGCCACCGCGTTGGTGCGCTATTGTGCTGCCGCGGTGGCCCGACGGAATGCTGGCGCAAACTGTCGGCCGTCGCCGGCAGGTACCCCCAAAAACTCCCCCCATACGCTCCCAAATATAAACCCCCATTAACTCCCAAATTACCTACCCCCATATGCTATCAAATATCGACCCCATACGCTCCCAAATACCAACCACACACTCCCAAATATTAGCCCCCATACACTCCCAAATACCCCCATACACTCACATCCACTCAACTACTCCCAACAACAACATTCCCCCAAACCCTCAATCCTTTAGTAAATAAACTTATTTACTAACTAACGCCACAGCTCCAATACCACTTTGCACCGCCGGGCCACCGCGCCGGTGCGCCTTTGCACCGTAGCGGTGGACCAACGGCTCGCTGGAGCAAACTGCCATGCAGTCCCCCAAAAAAACCCAACCCCACCCAAATCAAAAACCCCCAAAAACTTACACCAACACACTGGAGGGCATTCTTATGAATTCCCTCCAAACCACTCGCTCTTTGTGGATAGCTGGTCGCCCGTATACCGATAGCGAGGGCCAGCTATCCCACAATCAAAAACAAATACACCCCAAATAAACTTCACACACACCCCCAACCAAACCAAAAACACACTCCACACGAAGCGGGGGAGGTTTTAGTCCGTAGGCGACTGACGATGGCACTCCATCTCAGGGTGGAGTGCCATCGCCAATCGAGTCGGGCATGCGGTCGGGTACGGGCCCGGCCGTATCCTATGAGGATTTCCTCCCTCGCCGCAAAAAAAAAAAAAAAAAAAAAACCTAACCTAACCTAACCTAACCTAACCTTTTTTTTTTTGTTGGCCCAGAGAAATGCTTTACGCATACCGATACGTAACATGAGGCCCCCGAGGTGGAGCCAGATATTACGCATTGGTTATGTGGGACTCTCCGGTCTGCACCGGCCTACCCACTAAAACTCTGGGATGCTGCCTTCTCCGTGCCTTAATGGTGATGCAACGGGATCGCGAGCCTGTCACCGCGACACCACCAGCACTGTCGCCCTAGGGCGAACCCTCTCCGCAAAACGAGCACGCTGTAGCATGACCAGCGTGCTCTCCGCCACTGGCTTCCCTTGACCTCGAGGAAGCCGGGACCGGTGTTTCGGTCCCACCCGCATGGCACCAGGAGGACAAACGCCCCTACCCCGGCACCCGTGTAGTGGGGATGCCTTCCGGGAGAACGTCCCTTCCAGCCATACCACCACTACACTCCGCCCCCAATCAGACGTGGAATCTGCCTAGGCAGAGTCACGCTGATGGGTCTCCGGGTGGTTGGGCTAGCCTCCAAGAGCGGGTCACCGGCCGTCTGCCTATCCGCGTCCCTTCATCGGCAACACCAAAAGTGGGAGCAAAGGCTAGTAAGCTAACCTAAGCCCATCCCAAATGCTGCCCATAACTAGCAAAGTCTGGTCTAGGCGAGGCGGGTACCTAAGAGTGCAAACCAAGACAATGATAGTTATCTGCAACATCCAGGATACTTCAACCACCCTCCGTCCTGTGGCTGAGTTTTTGCGATGAGTTGGCACCCCATAGTACCAACCCATAGCCCCAGCCTTAAGTACTGCTCTTTTCCGCGAGTCCAGGCCATGGTACCCCTCCCGCCCGGAGGAGGAGGTCCGTCCCGCCATCTTCCGCCACCGTACCTGGTTCGGGAACTGCAGTACATAAGGCCGTCCTCAGCCTCCCCCCCCCCAGCGCCCACCCCACTAATCTACTCTGTTTCCAGAGAGCTCGTGGAGGGACTGACAGGATATTGGCAGCAACGGTAGGCAATACCAACCGATATTACCTACCGTTGCCCCCAGGGTGCACCGTCCAGGACCCCTTGCCTATTCCCCCGGATCCACCGGATCAAGAGGAATGACAAAGGGCCTGGCACTCGAGGAGGTTTCCTGTCCCACACCCCAACCTAACCTAACCTAACCTAACCTAACCTAACCTAACCTAACCTAACCTAACCTAACCTAACCTAACCTAACCTAACCTAACCTAACCTAACCTAACCTAACCTAACCTAACCTAACCTAACCTAACCTAACCTAACCTAACCGGGGTGCAGGGCTGGTAGACCTCCTCGTGGTGCACCCTGGGAGGGGGAGAATAGCCGCTCAGTTGCGCGTTTGCTATTCTCCCTCTGCTAACTACCAGTCACAGAAGTGGTGGCAGTTGAGCTTGCTCCTGCGTGGGCTTCAGTGCCGTGGTCCTCTAAAAACCCCAACCCCCATCCTCTTATTAGTAGTAATCTGCTAACTATCACCAAATCGCCATTAACATAATGCGCCGCCGAGCCACCGCGTTGGTGCGCTATTGCGCTGCCGCGGTGGCCCGACGGAATGCTGGCGCAAACTGTCGGCCGTCGTCGGCAGTAACCCCGAACAACTCCCCACCATACACTATCAAATATAAACCCCTATAAACTCCCAATTACTTACCCCCATTAGCTCCCAAATATCGACTCCCATACGCTCCCTAATATCAACTATACACCCTTAAATATTAGCTCCATTCACTCCTAAATCCCCTTATACACTCACATCCTCAATCAAAATCCCTAACCACTCAATTGCATCCAATCACTTAATTTAGTAAATGAAGACATTTGCTAACTAACGCCAAAGCGCCATTAACTCACTGCACCGCCGGGCCACCACGCCGGTGCGTCTTTGCACCGTAGCGGTGGTATGACGGCTCGCTGGCGCAATCCCCAAAAAACTCCCACCCCAAATCACTCATTCACCAAAATCCTCAACCAAAAATCCCCTAACCACTCAATTACTCCCAACAACAACATTCCCTCAAACCCTCAATCCTTTAGTAAATAAACTTATTTACTAACTAACGCCACAGCTCCAATACCACTTTGCACCGCCGGGCCACCGCGCCGGTGCGCCTTTGCACCGTAGCGGTGGACCAACGGCTCGCTGGAGCAAACTGCCATGCAGTCCCCCAAAAAAACCCAACCCCACCCAAATCAAAAACCCCCAAAAACTTACACCAACACACCGGAGGGCATTCGCAAGACTTCCCTCCAACCAATCGCTTTTTTGTGGATAGTTGGTCGCCCGTATACCGATAGCGAGGGCCAGCTATCCCACAATCAAAAACAATCACACCCCAACAATACTCAACACACACCCCCAACCAAACCAAAAACACACTCCACACGAAGCGGGGGAGGTTTTAGTCCGTAGGCGACTGGCGATGGCACTCCATCTCAGGGTGGAGTGCCATCGCCAATCGAGTCGGGCATGCGGTCGGGTACGGGCCCGGCCGTATCCTATGAGGATTTCCTCCCTCGCCGCAAAAAAAAAAAAAAAAAAAAAAAAAAAAAAAAAAAAAAAAAAAAAAAAAAACCTAACCTAACCTAACCTAACCTAACCTAACCTAACCTAACCTAACCTAACCTAACCTAACCTAACCTAACCTAACCTAACCTAACCTAACTCAAAACCTAACCTAACTCAAAACCTAACCTAACTCAAAACCTAACCTAACTCAAAACCTAACCTAACTCAAAACCTAACCTAACTCAAAACCTAACCTAACTCAAAACCTAACCTAACTCAAAACCTAACCTAACTCAAAACCTAACCTAACTCAAAACCTAACCTAACTCAATTGGTAAAAGTAGGTTTATTGGATAAAGTGTACGGTGTAGGCATGGACAAAGATCATTTTGTGCTACTAGAAACTATGCTGTCAACCGCGCGTATTTATGTACCAAGGGCTCTAACCATTGGCTTGGTTTAATTTATTTATTTATTTATTTAGTAAGGGTTTGCAATATATTTTCAATAAAACACAGTTATGTACGAATTTTTTAATAATCATTATTAATAGGAAGCGTTGGTAGCCTGACGGTAATGACGTCTGACTTTCAATCCGAAGGTCCCGGGTTCAAACCCCGGCTCGTACCAATGAGTTTTTCGGAACATAATTACGAAACGACAAAATAATTTGATACGAAATACGAACGAAACGAAATATAATTTGATATTTACCAATCGCTATACGGTGAAGGAAAACATCGTGAGGAAACCTGCATACATCCGCGGAGAAATTCAAAGGTGTATGTGAAGTTCCCAACCCGCTTTGGGCCAGCGTGGGGACTATAGCCTGATCCCTCTCGTGCATGAGAGGAGGCCTGTGCCCAGCAGTGGGACGTATAGAGGCTAACATATATATAATAGGAACACACGCAGTATGTTCCCGGGTGAAAAGGCACAAATAATAAAAAGTAACGAAAATAAGTATTTTCATTGATTAATAAAATAAAAAAGGAAGATATTTCTATATAAAAAAAATTATACGTATGCGAGACTTCTAAGGAAACCAGCGTGTAAGCGTTTGTAATAGTTTCTAACTAATATAGTAGCATTCGTGATATTTAAAATATATATATACTAGCTTTTGCCCGCGACTTCGTCTGCGTAGAATTAGTAATCCCCCGTTAAGGTATGAACTCTAGATATCAAATATTCTATATCCTTCCCCAGAGCTCAAACTATCTCCAGCATTCAACGGTTATCGGTTATCGATTTCCCATACAAACTTCCAACCCCCTTTTCAGCCCCTCTAAGGTTGATATTTGGGATGAAAACTATCCTTGTCGTTTCCTGGGACTCAGATTATCACCAAAGATGTGGGAAATTATCAACAGATTAACCGGTAGGATCACAAGGTCAGTAGACGAAATAATCACAAAAGCCTTTAAATTAAGCCCGAAAGTTTTGTGTAATAAATTTGCTAGTGATTTTGATTCCAATGTCAAAAACGTCCTAAGTAGCTGTGATGTTAAGCTGCTCGATGCGAAGTCATATATCAATACACCCTCCGTATCGATTAATCAGAGATATATAAACGAAGACAAAATGTACAAAATTATTATGAACCTTGACGATAAAAAAAGTCCTGGCTTTGACAAAATCAGGGTTAGAGACATAAAACACATCGCAAATTATATCACACCCGTACTAACAAACCTACTTAATTCATGTATTTCAAAATCAGTATATCCAGACTTGTTAAAAATAGGAATTGTTCACCCTATACATAAAAAAGGTAGCTACAACGACACTAATAACTACAGACCAATTACCATACTCTCTTGTATTGATAAAATAATAGAAAAATACTACGGTGCAGTGATGAATGACTTCCTATCGAATAATGCTATAATACATGAACGACAATTTGGCTTTCAGAGAAATAAAAGTACAACGCAACTGTTGTCAGCATTTACTGACGAAATTAATAAGCACCTTAACGAAAAAAAACATGTTTTGAATATTATGATTGACTTCAGTAAAGCTTTCGATACCATGAATCATAATGTATTGTACAGTAAACTCGAGCAAAATGGCATACAGGGACCACTACTAAACTGGTTTAGAAATTATCACAAAAACAGATTTAATATTGTAAGCATTAACGGAGAGCAAAGTAAAATGGTGCCAACCCTATGCGGTACGGCCCAGGGCTCAATAATTGGCCCAACCGAATATGTTTTATATGTCAACGATATGTGTAACATATTTAAGTACGGCTCTGTATACCAGTTTGCTGATGATACATGTATTCTTGTAGCACACAAAGATCCTAGTACTGCTGAAACGTTAATACAAAGTGATTTCAATATACTGTGTAAATGGGCACACGATGTCGGTTTGTCAATAAACTATAATAAAACCAAAATAATGTATATTCGTTCGCCATATATGAGATCAAACTATCAGCCAAAGGTTGTGGCCCACGAGCACCAATGTATGCATAACAACTATGTAAACTGTGCCTGCCAGCAGCTTGAACTCGTCACTGAACATACATACTTGGGGCTCAAGATAGACCACAAGTTCAACTGGGGCCCGCACATATCCACTATTTGCAATAAATTAAGATCAATCTTGGCTAAATTAACTATCTTAAAACACAAGTTACCATATAAAACGATTAGACTATTGTACATGGCGTTGGCAGACTCGGTGATTAACTATGGCTTATCAAGTTATGGCAGAACGTTTAAGACTTATCTACAAAGAATATATGACATCCAACTTAGAATCCTTAAAACCATAGTGCCATATAAGATTAAAAATAAATACAAAGATAACTATGCCCTATTGTTTCAGCATTGTAAAGTACTTAATGTATTCGATAAAGTTGACGCAGCAATTGTAACTCAACATTCTTATCAATTAACCCAACTGAAAAAAACTGCTAGACCTAATAATATGCGACAACTTCAACATCTACCTGTATTCTCGAAACCGGAAGCTAATAATGTATATGGTAAACGAACTTGTCTGTATATTCTCCCAGATATATTGAATAGATTACCTAAGGAGTTTGTAAAACTATTGGAAACAAAAAAGAAATCTCAAGTAGGTAAAATTCTAAAGCATTACTTCATACAAGAAAAATATACTGGAAAATATACTTACAAAGTAAACTAGACTAATTAGTGAAGATAAATGGTTAATAAATAAATACCTATATATAAAATTCTACAAAATAAGAACATAATAAAAAGCGAACTGAGTGACCGCGCACATAATCTCGTACCAGAGATTTTGCAAACAATGTCAAAATTTAGTTATAAGTTTTTTTTGAAATAAATAGTTCTAAATTTTAAAAAATTTTTTTTTTTACCATACTAATTTTCATCTAAATCTGCTCAGCGGTTAAAAATTCTTCATACAAACTTTCAACCCCCTTTTCACCCCATCCAGGATTGATTTCCGGAATGAAAACTATCCTATGTCCTTTCCCGGGACTCAAACTATCTCTATACAAAATTTCATCAAAATCCGTTGAGCCGTTATCACGTGATGCGCGGTCAAATAAACAGACAAACAGATAAACAGACAAACAGACAAAAATTCTAAAAACTGTTGGAACGTGTTCTGTTTGCGATTCTAAGTATCCCCAACCAACTTTTTTTTCAAATATCTTCCATGTACATGTCTAGTTGTACCGCACACCTGCCAAACAGCAAGACATGACCGGGTACGTAACGAGCCTCTTACGACACTCGGAGGTCACGTGATGTTTTCTATACAAAATGAAGTGTCGGAAGTGTCGCATTGGACCCGGAACATTACACCGTGAATCGTCCTTTATCATAAACTCGTTTTTTATCTTTATCGTTATTTATATTTTTCATGGTCTGAAATACTTACAGAAAACTAAATCGTGAAATGAACCCCAAACTATAACGAACGGGCCGGGTTATGGCACGTTACGTTGTTGATCGGTCTAAGTGGGCAAAGCCAGGCAAAACCTCATAGTATTCATACAAAGGATACTTTTTAGGGTTCCGTTTTTTGCCATTTGGCTACGGAACTCTTATAGATTCGTCATGACTGACTGTCCGTCCGTATGTCACAGCCATTTTACTCGGAAACGGAAGACGTATCAAGACGTATCATTACCCGCCGCCGCCGCCGCGCGGCACTTAGGCAGATACGACCTTGCGATAGTAATAATTTATTCGATAGTATAGCTACGGCTGGTTTTTATGAATAATGGTACGGAATCCTTCATACGCGAGTCCGTCCGACTCGCACTTGGCCGGTTTTTTGTATATATCGGGACGGGCACGTTTATGGTACGGTCACATCGGTAAACCATTAGCATTCTTAATACATACAAGGCCTTAAACAGTTTATTACAAGTTTTCATAGATCATTTATAACGAATAGATATGTCATTTGTGAACCAAGGCGGTATGTTTTCAGAGGGCCTATCGTGAAACGAGAGAATCGAAATTTTGAGATCTGCCTCTCTATCGCTCGAATATGTAAGAGTGACAGAGAACCAGGTAACGAAATTTTTATTTTCGTGTTTCGCGGTAGGCCCTCTGTTTGTGCTAGTGCCGCCCCCTACGCGGAGTTTTGCGTTTATGTTCCCTATTCATTGTCTTGCCCGTTTCACGAGAGAAACGCTCTGAGCGATATCGCTATACCGTGTGTGGCGTGTGGCCTGTAACACGAGCAAAAAATTAAAACGTAGATTTTACTCCTCAAACTAAACAACGTTTGATCAGCGACTTTTAAAAATAACTTACGGTTTGATTTTTCGTACATTTTTCTGTACTTTACTTTCGTTTAAATTCCCTGGTGCGGACAGCCTAACTAGAGTCGTCTACTTGAAATATGAATACTTGAACAGATGCCAGGCATCTGGCTCTATAAGTACTAGGAGTGTGGTTGCTCCGCTGAGTGTTTGCAATATTTTGTGGCAACCTCTTAGATCATGAAGTTTCGTCTGTTTGCATTTCTCGTCTCTTGCATATTCGAGCGATAGATAGAAATCAGCAGAGCACTCGACAAATTAGTGAGCTGTGGTTATGGCCGTTGGCGGCAACAAGCCCGCGGGCGCGCGGCGGGGGCACCGCTGCCGTCTCGCGAACACGCACTGTGGTTCCCAACGCGTCTCCGCTGTTCCTGCCCCAACTGGGCTGCTGAACATCGACGCACCATAGCTGACACCGGCCTCCTTCACGTCCGCCAGCAGCTCCAACAGGCACGCGCAATGCCACGGGTTCTCGTAAAACGTCAAATGAGTTAATGTTTTCAGCTCGGAGACAAGCCGTGCCGGCAAGAACGAGATTCTGTTTATGTCCAGAAACAGCTTGGTAAGATTAGTGCCGTGGAACGCTTCCGGCGCTACGTATTCTATGAGATTGGAGTGTAGATCGATATTTTTTAAATACTTAATTTGGAAGAGTGTTTCGGAAACATACTTTATCTTATTACCTGCCAAATAAATTACTTTCAGGTTTGTTCCCTTGAATGCTTTCGGATGAAGGTTTTCGATCAGATTATCCTGTAAATATAGCGTCTCTAACACAGCGCAAGCGGAAAATGTTCTCTCGTCTGTTATCGCTATGATCCGGTTTCCGTGGAGGTCGAAATGCTTTAGCCGAGGGAACAGCGAGTGCTTGCCAAAGACGGGCACTTCACGCAATTTGTTGTTTTCTAGGGACATGTACTCCAAATTAGGCACGGAGAGGAACAGCGCAGGATCTATGCTCTCGATGTCGTTGCCCGTTATGTGTACTCGCTTCAAGTTAGGGAGTTCTGTGGCAGTGAAGGTGTCGGGCGGGAGTGCGCTGATGTTGCAGCTGGGTAAGGACAGCGCGCGGGCGTGGCTGTCGCGGCCCGAGTCGACCACCCGTATGTCTATGGTGGTCTTGCACCAGCTACGGGTGACGACGGAAGCCGAGCCACCCACGGGAGGCAACAGCACGATCAGCGCGACGACGCTGCCCACAGCAACTGCACCGGTGCCTGCAACACGCAATACTGGACATGAATGCTGTTGACATCACTACATTATACAATAAAACCGTGCCGTGCCGTGAGTGTAACCGTTTTAGTTTATAGTGTTAGCATGTCTCACGAAAGTTGAAATGTTATAGGCATCACTACTTTCCTACATATGTTTTCTAAACCTTTTTTGTCATGAAGGACAATGTAGGTAAAAAGGATCAAGGATATTCCTGTACAGTAAAGATGTAGACAATGAACTTAGTACAGTCGACGTTAAAGATATGTTTACACTTTTTCACCTTACTCCATTTGTAAAAGTGTAAACATATCTTTCACGTCGAATGTTACGATTAAACAACCTAGAACCCAGGTACCAACCTAGAGTCTAGGTAGGTACCTAACGTAAAGAAAACTTATGTATTTGTTTTCGTTACGAGTAGTTACTAAATTGTACCCCTTTAATGATAAGGGGAGGCCTATGTTCAGCAGTGGACGACTTATCGCTGAAATGATGATGATGATGATGACTAAATTGTACATTATTATTTATAAGTAATTAGTAAACGTCCTAGTACTACTTGTTAGCCTGCTGTTGCCTTTATTGCAAAAGACTTAAGTTTGAAGATGACAAGTACCATCAGCATCGGGTTTATAAATTTGCATACCCAATTTATGAATGAATTCATCGATAAATTGGGTATGCCATTATGAACCCGATGGTAACTTACTTGGACAAAACAGTCGGGACCCATTTTAGGGAAGGTTTGCGCCAATCTAGATTTCAAATGGGTCCCGACTGTTTAATGTCGCTATGTTCCACATTAGAATTTAATATGTATCTTTTGCTTTTCAATATTACATAACAAATTCGTAACGTATATTGGCCTTGTTTTCGGCCTTTTAGTTTTTTACGCAGGTGGGTTTTTTTAATTTTTTAATTTATTTTTTATTTTCAACTTTTTAGTGTCAATGTAATGTCCTGTTGGCAAGACTAAAATCGAATCCTGCTCACGTCATATAAAAAATATTTATCCTTTAGTAGGTAAGCACCTATTTCATACAGCAGGTAAACATACAAAGTTGTCAATTCACTTAAATATATCGATCACAGTCACTACGCAGCGCCATAGATGTGCCCATAGCCAATCTGAGTATAAACCACGCGCTATCCAACTATGTACCTATTCAAATTTCTCAAGCCATTTTCGCCTTTTCTCCGTGCAAAGGCCGCATACTCGTATCTACCACGTAGGACCAAAGGCATCGCATCGAGAAGTGCTCCAGAACAACCGCTTGACAGAAACCAGACTGAGCCCAATGGTCACATTCCACACAAGCGAACCCAAGGGACCGAAGGCCCGAAGGTGAGCACAAATATCTGTGAAGGCCAAAAGATCAGAGAACATTAGCGAGGAGTACTGCAGCAGCAGCGTGTCAGCAACCGGACAGAACCTAATGGACATAATGCCACATAAGTAACCCCGAGGGTGGGCAGAAATACCTGTTAAGGCCGAAAGCCTTCAGTATCACAGCGAAAAGTGCTTCAGCAACTGCGTGACAGAAACCGGACTGAGCCGAATGGTCACGTGCCACACAAGGTGATTAGAAATATCCGTGAAGACCGAAAGCGCTGAGCTAGCGAGAAGTGATTCAGTAGCTGCGTGACAAATACTGGACTAATGCGATTATGGAAGGGAAGAAAATAATATTTAATTTTAAAAAATATACGGACATTTTCTACACAATTTTTAATTGTTTTAGTTCCTAAACAATCATTCATAACTCATAACCATACATTATTAAAGAAACCTAATAATCGTTTTCAAACCTTTACCCAATTATACCCTTTTCGGCATATTACGTGTGGATTTATATTTTTTTACAATTTTGGTGTCCTATTGCTATACTACATTTTTTGATTGCTTATGTGGCTTTAGAGACCTTTCGACTATTATTAAGAAGGCTGCTTAACAAATAGCCACAAGTCATCCAGGGCCCCATAATTGCTGAGTTTTGGCTAAAGAGTGGTTAAACGTGTTTTGATACTACTGAGACTTTAAGTCGTTATAGATCCTAAACGGTAATTTTAAATGAAAAATGATGTAACAAACCTGATAATTATTTCCAAATCCCTATCGAATGATACCCCACTCGTTAAGGAGCGTCCATTTTTTATTTTTTACAATATGGCGTCTAATTGCCGCCTTATTGAATTTCGATTGTTATTTTGTCGTTAATGACACTTGCGCAATCAAGACGAATCGATTGACGTACGAATCATCTAAATCGGCCCACTCGTTTTGCTTCTAGAGTGCCACAAAGGAACAAACATACATATATAGACTGTTAAAAACTATACCCTCTTTTGCGTCGCGCCGTCGGGTAAAAAGCAGTTTATCTGCATTAGAAAATACAATTTTAATTACATATTTTTGTTAACGGAAAATGCTGCATTTCCAAATTTGAATTCCAATAGAGGTATTTATTTATTAAAACTTACCCATCTTCTTTTTATTAGAGCAGCCCATCATGATTGATTACACGATAAACACGCTGGGACTAGAAAGTTTTGGTGTAGGTACCTATATGGTACACGCTATTACAACAGATGGCTGGCACGTCTGGAGACCATTACTAGCATCGCTCAGACGGAGGTATGACACTCAGCGATGAACAGTGCGATCACGACGACGCTCACAATAATTATGGCATTGCTATATTTATAATGTATATAACAATCTCATTTGCGAGCAAAAATGTTTACGAGTCCGATATGACATAGTGATAACTGATAACCTTAACTCTTACTTCGTTATCGTTTTTTTAAGCAGCATTTTGCATACAAATATGTTTTATCTTAATTAATTCTGATCGATTCTCATTTTCATGTCGTCTTTAATAATGAAGGTCACTGACGTGGATTTCATTGTTCATAATTGTGTGTAAAACTTTACCTTTGCTTCTAATTTTACTGATGCCAATTATTAGTTAGCTATACTCGCACGGATTTGTTCGCCAGATCTCTTCGATGGGTATGTTCGAAGGATAAATCTGTCAATACGGCTTTATGCAGATCTGTCCGCAGACACATTCGTGCCCAATGTCCGCCACACATTGATGGATTTGCCCTTTGACTAGGTAGACAAATTTCTAACTTATGGTGAAAAGAGTGATTAATTTTATGTTCGCTTTCCCAGAACTTTGGCAACAAAGGTGACAGCAGCACTATACGTCAATTACTACCAATACTACCATGGTCGGGTTTTTATCGCCTGTCACCATAGCTGTCAATTTCTAACAAGTATGTAAGTGCGAAAGTGGCGCATGACGTGATAGGTGATAAAATGAAAACCATGGTAGATCTACAGGACTTTTATATGAGAGTTTGTCCTAAAAAAGAAGTATCGTAAAATGTACGAACTCCCATACAAACCACAACACTTCTATTTCCGGACAAACTCTAATCGCCTTACCGTTAGCGCCGTTAGAGCAGTAGCGAAACACAGCTCTGTTGGGGCGGTGACACTGACATCGCAACCAAATCAAACATGGCCACTTATTTTTAAATGATTTATTTACAAATATTGCCTTATTCTATATAATTACTTAGGAACTATGAATATAATATTTGCTAATAAACATTTGGTATGAATGCGTTCGTAGTGGCACTGTGTGTATGATCGAGGACCTCTACGACGCCTCCCGGCTGCGCCAGCGCCGCATCACTTGCCACCCAGGAACACTGTCAACATTAGACGTGTGATAAGCCTCGTCTACTTTAATATATTTTAGTATTCTTCTGGTATTCTTAAACGTAATTTATGAGGTCGTTTCAAAATGCAGCTTTTTTCTTTATAACTTTCTATAGTATTTTATTTTATACAATAATTCAGTCGAGTACCGTGTAAGGTACGAGACAGGTAAGTAAGCAGGTAAGTAAGGTACGGTTACGAGCAGCTTAATTACTTATGTCACTATTGTGTACAATAGTTTTTCTACGAGTGCTTAAAATAGGCAAGCCAGCAGGGGCGGCGCGTCCATAGAACACGATTCCCGTCGGCTTGCCTAAGTTTCAGGCGCCTGAGCAGTTTTTCTACAGCTCAAGAAGAAATGTTAAGCCAAATTCAGCACCGGGCTGCCTGACCCACCGCCACTGCAAGCCAGTAAGGATTGAGTTCGAAGAATGACCTGCCGCCTCTATACAATTGAGTAACTTCAATCTCCCGGCGGATTGTGCCTTCGCGGGTATTTGTGGCCCGAACCGAAGATAGGGGCCATGAACCAGCGATTTGAGGCCTTGTTTATCACCGCCCGTGGTACACAATTTTGCGTCTCCGCCTGGGTGTGAAGTGAGATTTGCCGCTGCGACCGTGGCTGTTAAATCTCACTTACCGCCCAGAGTGATGTAAAATAGATTATTTACCGCTGGAGAGGTCATGCGACTGGTGCAGCGCGGCCAGTGCTTCCAGGAACGAGCTGAACAGGCCGAGCCCTGTCGTTGTGCCGTTGTTTAGCTGCCTGTCAAAATGCGGTCCCAAATATTCAATTCAATTCATTTATTCATCAACCAACTTGGGTCATTCATTATTTATAAATAGGTACATCAAATAATTAAAATAACAATTCAAATAACATAATAACTTAATTACAATTAAATATTAAAAATAATAAACACATTAATTGACATTAAAATTAATCTAACAGTCCTAATATTAATAATAAGTAAAATAAATAAATAGGTAACGATTGACAACACAGAACTTATTTACATGTCATTTAGGGATTCGATGTCAAATATTGGCGTAGACACTAAGTTCTTACGAAAACGACTGCCATCGGCGGACCTTCCAACCCAGAGGGGAAACTGGGCCTTTTTGGGATTAGGTCCGGTTTCCTTACGATGTTTTCCTTCACCGGAAAGCGACTGGTAAATATCAAATGATATTTCGTACATAAGTTCCGAAAAACTCAGTGGTACGAGCCGAGGTTTGAACCCGACACCTCCGGATTGAAAGTCGGACGTCTTACCAGCAAGGCTACCAGCGCTTTTTTAATTATTTATCAGCCGAGTAAATTAATTAAGCTAATGAAAGCTGATATGACTTACGCGTCCTGGAAGAAAGAGCCGGTGCCGAAGAAAGCGCGCCCCTCCACCTGGATCTGCAAGAATAGGTCTATGGGTTCGGGGTCACACACGGACAGAAAAACAAATGTTCTCTTCTCTACGCAAAAATAGGATGTGAGGAATAAACGGTTCTGTCCTGATGACATTATTGTAGTTGTTCAAATAACGGTCACATGTGTTGTGAAAGTAAGAATGTTAGTTTCTTTAACTATGGCAATTTTCGGCAAAAGCTCTATTTTCCATACAGTCGCCATCAAATAAATATATCGGTGCGGCCAAGGTGGTCACAAATATTTGAACAACACCTATATTGTCAAAGCGATAAAGTGCGTGTTCAGATATTTTTGAATACCTTGGCTGTTCGGATATATTTGATGGCCACTGTAATAATTATATCCACTTTCTATAATTACCTACACAGAACAGAAACATTTTTAAGCATTATGTTAGAAAATAAGTCTATAATAAATATTTGAACTTTGCAAATGTTATGGACACCGCCGCATAGCCGGCGAGGCTTACAGCGAGGAAGGTGACGAGGAGAGACAGCACGACGTAGCAGAGTGAGCTGAGGCGAGACATCGTGAACGTGAGTCAGGAGACATAGACTAGCGCGCGGCAGGAGGTGGTAGTCGGCGGAGGCGGCGGCTCACGATGCAGTGCAGCGGCCGAGGCGCGTGGTTCTTATACGTGGCGTTAGATCGGACCTAGGGAGGGGACATACGTAGTAATATCGGTAGAAAAAAATGTGAGTGTTTAGCGATTGTTAATTATAGACCACTAAAACTGCTCTTAGATATGTGACATTTTAGGGAAATAAAAATAAAATAAAAATTGGAATGATTTTATCTAGAATATAACCAACAAAAGGAAAATCTAGTGATCTTCTCTGTTAAACCTGGCCTACGCAGTACGCATGAATTATTTCAGAATTATACAAAATCTCTTCTTTGGTGCAACTGAGAATAATCATATCATCATTCTCTTAGCGTTTGTCCCGGTCTTGCCACGGCTGAATTGAGCGTGGGGTTCGCTCGGCAAGCTAATCCCTAGAAATGACGTAGGCACTAGTTTTTAAGAAAGCGATTGCCATCTGACCTTCCAACCCAGAAGGAAAACCGGCCTTGTTGGGATTAGGTTCGGTTTCCTTACGATGTTTTGCTTCACCGAAAAGTGACTGGCAAAATATTAGATGATTTCATACATAAGTTCCGAAAGAGTCAGTGGTACGAGCCGGGGTTTGAACTCGAAACCTTTAGATTGAAAGTCTAACGTTCTACTGCCAGGCCACTAACGCTTCTGACTGAGACACAATAATATAGCACTTAAATCTCACACATGCTTATTTTCCCATGCACTAATCTTAGATAAACAAGGGGGTTGTTTTCAATTATTTACATGTGCATTATTTTAGGGCTAAAGTTTGTTTTTAATTAATCGTAGAAGCGTCCAGAAATATACACATGCAAATAAAAAAACTATAACTCTATAAGAAACCAGATCATAATGATTGTTACGCATAATAAAAAATCAGGCGCAACAGTGAAATGTCATCGGCTCCCCGTCTCTATCGCAGTCCCACATTATCATTAGCATGAGAATGGGACGCGCCGCACGCGGCACGCGCCGCGCGTTGTCCGGGCGACCTTCTTACACTCGCAGCGAGAACGAGTAAGGCATGGGCGCAGGCGAATCAGGGGCTATTATAAAGTTACCTACAAGTTTACATGTATGAAACTATACGCAGCATAGAACAGCCGCATCCGTAACATTTTATTTATAACAAACATACAACTATCCTTACAGGCTTATCCTAATAATCCGACAGTCATATAAAGTTTAACAATATTAGTAATTTATTAAATTTTGCATACATTATTTTACTACACATTGTGTGATCTCTCTCAACATGTGATTTATTCCCCATCTCTACCCGAAACTACACATTAGTATGAGCACGGGACGCGGGACCTGCCGCACGCGCCACGCCGTGGTCCGTTTGTTCGTGGATCTCCTTGTTGAGGGGCTATCCTGGTTTGTGGATGCTGAATATGAACTCCAAGTACGAGATATTAATTTAATTATAAAAATATACAAAATGTATGCGGAGCCGAGTTATTGCCGCGGTGGTAGTTGATAGGTAAGTCACGTGATCATTTGACTGCCCCCCGCTGCTGCTTCACCCCGCGGTCGCCCTGCTGGAGTGGTACGCGACATGCCGGCGGACCTTGAAGTGTCATCATCTTCAACTGCTGTCTCCACGGGTAAGGGACAGATATTGCTGAAGTCTCTACGCAGCAATCCAGTGGCGGTTTGAATTTCTGCAACTCGGTTGATACCGTCGCGCCCTGGAAATACTCGGCGTATTCTACCAAGTAACCATTTTATTGGAGGCTGTTGCTTATCTTTGATAACGACGAGGGTTCCAATCTGTAGTTGCCCGTTCGTCGATTGCCTCCATTTAGTCCGGATCTGAAGTTCGCTTATGTACTCCAATTGCCAACGTGCCCAGAAGTGCTGGCGTAGCTGCTGGATCTTCTGGTACCTGTCCACTAGCCTTGTACGTGAAGTGAGATCTGCTTCTGGGATCGCTGTCATACTTCGCCCTATTATGAAGTGGCCTGGGGTGAGTGGCAGGAAGTCATTCTGGTCCGAGCTAAGTGGGGTCAAAGGTCGGGAGTTCAAAAGTGCCTCTATAACCGTCAGTGTGCTATACAGATCCTCATACGTTAGATGTGCCGAACCTAGTACGCGGCGCAAATGATGTTTCATGGATCGTACACCAGCTTCGTGTAGACCACCAAAGTGTGGTGCGTATGGAGGCAAAAAATGAAAATTTATGTTTTCAGTAGTTATAGCATCTGAAATGTCAGACGCGTTTTGCGCAATGAAAGATTTGAGCTCGTTGGCCGCGCCTACGAAATTTGAGCCATTGTCGCAGAATATATCTATGGGTTTACCCCTGCGAGCAATAAACCTCTTGAGAGCGGCAATAAAATTAGCCGTGCTCAGATCACCCACCAGCTCGATGTGTACGGCCTTGGTTTTGCAGCACACAAAGATGCAAATATAGGCTTTAATGAGACGACAACCACGCCCCCTACGATTGGCCATCATGACTGGCCCGGCGTAGTCCACATTGACTTCCAAGAATGCGGAGCCTGGTTGAAGTCTTTGTTTCGGTAGGTTGCCCATGATTGGAGTTACGGTACGGCCACCAAACCGGCGACAAGTTACGCATTGGTGTGCGATCGATCGCGCTATGTTACGACCGCCAATGGGCCAATACCGCTCTCTTATAGAATAAAGCAAGTGCTGAGGACCGG
Source organism: Pammene fasciana (assembly GCA_911728535.1). Lineage (NCBI taxonomy): Eukaryota > Metazoa > Arthropoda > Insecta > Lepidoptera > Tortricidae > Pammene > Pammene fasciana. The sequence continues at coordinate 20,416,570 of OU452283.1, read as the reverse complement.
CGTGCATGAGAGCTTTGTGTTCATGTTCGAATAACAATTTAGTCAGATGATGATTTTTGCTTAATAGAATCGGATGAACCTTATCATATTCATAATCTGAGTTCGACAATCTACCACCTACCCTAATTAAATTTAAGTCGTTCGTGTCTATGTACGGGTTCAGTGACGAGATCGTGGATTTTTTAATGGGCGTTCCCGATTTTAATTTAGTATATTCTGTGGGAAACGATTCCTTTTGTGAAATTAAAATCAATTGCTTCAATGCGTTGTCCAATTCCTCAGCGCTGAGCGGGCCATTCCTTTTGTCGGACCTGAAGCGCGTGTTGTGGATAAACCGTGCGATGTATGCAAAACTGCGTTGCATGCGCTTCAGGTTGGAAAACTTGGTGAAAGGGAAGGGCTCGTCAGGGCTGGCATCGACTGTTAGACATGTATTTTGAGATTTAAGTTCTGGTAAGTTATTAGTGTTTATTTTTATTTTTAAGTTTGGCCATGATTGTTCTGGCTGCGATAAAAATTGTGGACCATTCCACCATAATTTATTGTGTACTATTTCACTGGCTGCCAATCCACGTGAAATGTGGTCTGCGGGATTTTCGTTGGTTGGAACATGCCTCCAAGTATGGCTAGCGCAAGTGGACTGTATCTCGGCAATTCTGTTACGAATAAATGTTTGCAACCTACTTGGATGCATACCCAACCAATTTAAAACAATAGTTGCGTCAGACCATAGATAGCAACTGTCAAATTGCAGTCTCATAGATTTCAGTATCTTGTCTAGCAATCGAGACCCTAGTAAAGCTGCGCATAACTCCAAACGAGGGGTGGTTAAAGGCTTAAGTGGAGCCACCTTCCCCTTTGAGCACAGCAAGTTGACAGTCACTTCGCCATCGGCGTTTGTTGAACGTATATACGCACAAGCGCCGTAGGCTACCTCAGATGCATCTACGAAAATGTGTAATTGTAAGTTGACAGGACTATGGCAAATGACATGTCTGGGGATTTGTACTTCGTTGAGATTATGCAACATAAGCACAAATGCTTGCCAAACATCTCTTATGTCGTCTGGAACAGCAGAGTCCCAGGATAGCTGGTGCAGCCACAACTTCTGCATCATGACCTTGGCTTCAAGAACGGTTGGTGCGACTAAACCTAAAGGGTCAAATATCTTAGAAATAGTTGACAGAATACTTCGCTTAGTGACAGAGCCTGTAAGGTCTACATCGGTTGTGACGCACAAACTGTCGGCAACGCTGTTCCAGGTAATGCCTAAAACCTTGGAACTATGCTCGGGGCATAGGTCCAGGTTTCCTTCGGCGCCTACTGTCTTGTCATTAGCTATATTTTGAAGCACGGTAGTGTCGTTTGATCTCCATTTTCTCAGTGGAAAACAAGCACCATTCAAAGTTTCAGTAAGCTTCGTATAAATCATAGTGGCGCCCTCTGTTGAGGAGCAGCCGGAAATAAGGTCGTCTACATAAAAATCCCTAGCTATGATTTCCTTTACAATCGGATCACTACAGTCCATTGATAATTGTCGTAAACAACGGATGGCTAAAAAGGCTGCCGATGATGTACCATAAGTCAGGGTATTTAAATGAAATGTTTTTATAGGTTGAGAGCGGTCGTCCCTCCACAATATTTGTTGTAAAGGTCGCTGTGATTCTACTACGTCACACTGGCGATACATTTTTGCTACATCAGCAGTCAAAGCCACGTCATGTTGTCTAAAGCGCATTAAAATTGAAAACAAATCATCTTGTATTGTTGGCCCGACTTGCTGTAGATCGTTGAATGAATAGCCAGATGACGATTTAGCCGAACAATCAAAAACAACCCTTAACTTACTAGTAATACGGTCGCTTTTTAACACAGCGTGATGTGGCGCAAAGTAGGTAATTTGCGACCTGTCGTTATGTGATTCACTCATATGACCTAGTTCTATATATTCGTGAATGAATTTTGTGTAAGATTCTTTTAAATCGGGGTTCCTTTGTAACTTATTTTCTAACGAGAGAAACCTTTGCTTAGCTAAACAGTAGCTATCACCTAACAAACTAGGCGATTCTTTGAGTGGAATGGTAAGCAAAAATCGACCGTCAGGTAAACGTGTCGTGTTTTGTACAAAACTTTGTTCGCATTCCATCTCCTCGACTGTCAACGACGAGGACTCGTTTGATATCGAGTCTAGTTCCCAAAATTTAGCTAATTGTTTTTGTATTGTGCAATGTTCTATGTTAGTTTTATTTTGTGCTCGTACGCTTGTGTTATTTTGTACATGTGAGAACCCGCATATATCCATGACGCCTGGTACTGAACCTCCTAGAACCCAACCTAATTTGGTTTCATGTAAAATTATGTTTGTATTATCTAACTCGATTTGTTCTGAACCCAACAAGGTCCAAAATATATTGTTTCCTAGTAGAATATCAATATTGGACGTTTCGTAAAATGTAGGATCAGCTAATTTGACATTACTGGGAATTTTGAAGGTCTCAGTATTTATTGGTTCACTTGGCCACGGTTTAGTTATGTTAGGTATGACGATGCAACTTATTTCATTAGAATAATCGCTGTATTTGGACTTTATATTAATCGTAAAAGTCTTATTTAGCACCGATTCATTGTTGTTTATTCCAGTTATCGAAGTTAAAACATCTTTTGTTTCTAGATTTAATTCCACACACAATCGTTCAGTTATAAAATTCAGCGTACTACCGTTATCGAGCATAAGACGGACGGGACGATTATTAATGTTATCGGTGTACACGTCAACTATAGCAGTAGACAATACCCCTGGTCGTGGCTCGGCGCATACCAAGCTGACGGAAGCTAGCGCGGTGGCCGCGCCGTCCGCCTGGCCAGCAGGCGCCGGCGCAGGTGCCGCGGGAGCGGGCGCGGGCTCGTGCGCGGGCGGCGAGACAGCCGCCGGCAGCGCGAGTCCGCTGCCGCTAGGTACCGCGGTACTGGGTGCACTGTTATCACGCGCCGTCGCTGCAGTCGGGTGCAGGATAGTGTTATGCTTCTTCCTGCAGACTCTGCACGGGCTTAAACGACACTTGCTAGTAGTATGCCCTTGGCGGAGACAATTGATGCACAGATTCAAACTTTGGGCCCTACATTCCCTATCTTTAGCATTTAAATCTAGAAATGTTTTGCAGTTGTAAATGTTATGAACACTCGAATTGCACACAGGACATGACTTAGTATTGATATTGTTATTAGTGTTAACATTTGATTTAGTCGGCGAGTTGTAGGTAACCAAGGATCGTTGCTTTTCTTGCCTAACATTTCTTTGTTCGAGAGTTTCTAGTAAGTCGGCTCGCATCCTAACAAATTTGACCAAGTCGTCAAATGTGTTAGAATCGCCGTCTAAAGTAAGCCTGTATTTTTCCCACTCAAATAACGTTTGAGTGTCGAGTTTGGTACACACAATATATGTTAACAAAGTATCCCACTTATCAACTGGTTCTTTTAATAATTCTAAAGATTTGAGATTTTTTATGAAAGTGTCAATTAATCTGCGTAGCTGAAAAGCTGTATCTTTTTGCACTGGAAATACGCTAAATAAAGCCTTAACGTGATTAGATATGAGTAAGCGTTTATTATTGTACCGTTCACACACAAGCTCCCATGCAATTTTGTAGTTTGACGCACTGAATTCGATCGATTTAATAACGAGCGATGCACTGCCTTCTAAGTAAGAGCGTAGGTAATGAAACTTCGTTATATCGGATAAGCTAGTATCGTTATGAATCATGGATTCATACATATCCCGAAACTCCAACCACTGACTGTACGTACCATCAAACTTACTCAAGTTAATTTCAGGCAACTTGACCCTTGTGTGCTTCACTTCCGTTACCTTCACATCGGCTGGTGGCGATTTAGCATTACTGCCCGCAGGTCCCTCCGCCTCGCTCAGCATGAGCTGGGCGCGAGCGATGCTGCTGTAGTACGATGCCTCAAAGGAATTGCGCTGACTGTACTGCTCGGCAGCGTCCTCTTGGGCACATTCAATCTGTAATTGCACGTCATGGAAGTCGTTAAACACTAATTCCAACCTCGCAATGCGTAACTCGAGCTCAAACCTTTGATGAGGAGTTAACTTTTTTGGTAATTCATTTAAATAGGTATTGAAATTAGTTAACTGAGCCTTGCAAGTTCCACGGCGTTTAATGTGTTCTTTTAAAACTGCTTCAGACATTGTTTACCTCCAAACACGACACTGTAATGCAAAATAGGCAAAAGTAAATGAATGTAAACAACACTTACTCGTGATTAGGTAATGATTATAGGTTAAGATTATTGAGCACTATGTACTTATTAGGTTTTAATATCCGTGTATCTAGTTGTTAACACTTGTCTATTGGTTGTAAGTTTAATTTATACACTAAAAGTTAAAATAATTGCACTTTGATCACAATAACAAAGGAATTGATGTATTTTAGGTACAATTGCAATGCGCCGGCGACTAGTACTGACGGCGTAAACAACTGATTTTTACCGTTAACTGCAGCTGCAACTCGATAATGATGTCTAAGTAGATATCTATAGTTGCACTGTATGAGGATTTGTAGCTAATGCACTGATTTGTACGTAATTAAATTATAATTTACGTTGTATTTGAATTGTTAAACTAGTAACTTTCTAAAAAACTGATAGGTACCTAAGTGGGCACGTAAGACAAAGGGAGTGGATAGGGAACTTAGCTGGTTTCTAGTAATCCTGGGCTTCTGGTTCCTTAAATCCGTCCATGTAGGCTTGTGGATCCCTCTTGTTGTGTTTTTTAGTGGACTTATCTTGTTTCTTGCGGCGAACTCGACGATTGTAGCTTGTAATTTCGAATAGTTAACTGCGCGGTGACAATGGCGGATGCACGGACACGTTGGCTGGACAGTTAATTCGTAGTTACTCGCTGGTTCTTGACTTGTAGGTTCGAAGACCAATGTTGAGGGGCTATCCTGGTTTGTGGATGCTGAATATGAACTCCAAGTACGAGATATTAATTTAATTATAAAAATATACAAAATGTATGCGGAGCCGAGTTATTGCCGCGGTGGTAGTTGATAGGTAAGTCACGTGATCATTTGACTGCCCCCCGCTGCTGCTTCACCCCGCGGTCGCCCTGCTGGAGTGGTACGCGACACTCCTTACACTCACAGCTAGAACGACCGAGGCGAGAGCTCGAGGACCACAGGCCATTTTATATAAATTCTCACTAGTTTAGGTGTGAAACTTTTACGCATCATAAAAAACAGGCGCGACAGTGAAATGTCATCGATTTTCCATCTCTACTCGTCGCTCAATGGGACGAGTCGCGCGCTTGTATTATCGGGGCGACCTTCTTACACTCGTAGCAAGAGCGTGCGAGGGTGACATTGTACTTACCAGGGAGGCATTTTATAAAGTTTCCTGCAAGAGAGTCCACCAGTTCATAGCTTTCATTACTAAATACGATCATAAAACGATTGATGTATGTTAACAACCACCGCTCAAGTAATTGATTAATTACAAGTGAAAACTCCATAATCACTAATCAGAGACCCACTTATAATGGCTAACTTGAAGCATATGTTCAGCGAGCATTAGGATGAACAAGGCCGACGATGTCGAGGCGACAATAAAGGAGCGTTATGGTTGTCTCGCTTGCATTGATGCTTGTTTGTTTGTCTGTTTGTCGCCGAGGCGAGGCTGAGGTCGGCTCCATTTGACACGGCATTGCTTGTTGTCACAATCTTGGGCATTGACGGAAAGGTCATTACTACTGACTTAGTATTAAATGCGTGGATAATGAGCGTAATATGTAAGCAAATTAGCATTCTATACATATAATCTAGCAAATGAAATACAAAACTAAACCTCTGCTATAGCGACGGTAACCTAATCCTGAAAAAGTCTACATTTATTTAATTTACATTTATTTTATTGGCGTAGGCAGTACATAATATGCATAAAATACCCCGTTTTATAGAATAACTTTTGTAAGTTTTACTGAAAACATAAAAACTCTATGGTCCAGTGTATTTTTTTAAAAATACCGTAAGAAACTGTGCACATTCGCTCTTTAAAGGTTTAAAAAAGTTATTGGCGACCTCACGCTTACCGCTTACCCAACAGTTGATAATTGAATGTCAGTACAGAACTAAAAGTACATGTAAAGCTACGGACTTATTCAAATAACCGGCCAGAAGTTATCAGGAGGCTTAGACTACTTTAGAGCAGTAGCAGGGATACGTAAACAATACAAACTGTCAATCTTAATGTAGGTAGAAGGTGACGCTACTCAGACAGATCGAATTTAAGTTGTACCTAAAATTATAGAAATTCAAATGCATTTGTATTGCTTCTAGTGATTTATGTACGATTTACATAAAACAGCTGAAGTCGGCGCGCGTATTACTACAGCAAAAGGAAAAAGAAGTTTAGCCTTCAATAAAATAGTTCGATTTCATATTTAAATGGTCGCTGGCAAGTTGACAGTGCGTGGTATGAGACGGGCGTTGTTACTCAAAATATAAAATGTTCCTACTACGTAGAAAGCTTAAAAATCCCATCTATAATGGTCAGACGACATTCGTACACGGATGACAAAGTAATCAAAATGTTAAATTGTGATATGGCTTGTCAATTTTACCCTATTAAGAGTCGCCAGGACGCTCGCATGAACTCGCGTTCCCATACAAACGTAGTTCATCTCTCATTTTAAAACGACATGCTTTAGAACCACGAAATTTGGCATGGGCATTCTAGCAGTACAGATCTATGTCAGTAATTTATTTTCGTTGCTAAAAATTGTAATACAAAGAAAATATAGCAAAAATAAGTTTTGTATGTAAATCTGTATCTGGCTGTATTTTCTTTGTATTACAATATTTTGCAACGAAAATGAATTACCGACATAGATCTGTACTACTAGAATGCCCATGCCAAATTTCGTGGTTCTAAAGCATGTCGATTTAAAATGAGAGCTCAACTACGTTTGTATGGGAACGCGAGCGTCCTGGCGACTCTTAAGTATGGAATGCCTGAAGATGGCTGCCCCACGATTGGGCAAAGTCCTCACGTCTTTATATCCATTCGGTTTCCTTTATTAGTGTACACTTCTGCCACTTTTTAACTGAATTCAAAAAGAGGAGAGGGGATTTCAAATCGTTTGTATTTTTTACTATGTTAGCTCGTTCTGCTTGCTCTGCCGCGACATATCAGTATAAAGATTAACGTGCAGTCTTCTTTGTTTACCTGTCTTTGGTGGTAGGCTTGCCAACAACGAGGCGGTTCGTCCCGTTAATGATTTTGTTGTAATTTGTAGAAATATTCCGTGGAATTAGCATCGGCAATGAAGTCTCATCAGCGTTAATAATTCATGAGTTTTGCGCCGCCGCGCGCCGGCGCCGGTGTGTAACAGCCATTATGATTTTTATCCCGAATTTAACAAGCCGGGATTAAGGGAGCTTATATACTAAACGAGAGGTCTTGTATGAAATCACAACATTGCGAGGAGATTAAAAAACTCCGACAATATTATGACGTCGCCATCTATCAAGTTTAAATCGAACTAAGAATCATCGCTAGTGTATGTATTACCTAACTTTTATCGAAAACCGCAATAAAACCGGACAAGTACTTTTGAAGATAAATTCCTACATGAGTAAGATTAGTGTATGCACAAACATAAAATAACAAATAAACAGCCTCTCAGCCTAAAAGCCGTCTTCGATTGGTTGTGGAAATATGTATGAGCCAAAATAAACTACTGTAGCTAAAACAAGGATCGCGACGAAATGAGAACCCCCCTCCTTCGAAAACTTGAGGTCGGTTGAAAAGAAATATGGAATGTTGAAGGTATTAAATAAGTTGTTTTGGTAGGTAGAGAGTGTACAGACCTATCCAGTTACCTTTCAGAATAAAATTTAACAATTATTTTTAGGGACTTTCTTATTTGTTTCGTAGCTTTTATAAACAGTATTTGTAGCGTATGTAGATAAAAAATATAATAAGTTAAGTGTTCTACAAACAAACCTTCCTCCTAGCGTTTATCCCGGCTGGGGTCCGCTAGACAACCTAATCCCATGAATTGGCGTAGACACTAGTTTTTAAGAAAACGACTGCCATCTGACCTTCCAACCCAGAGGGGAAACTAGGCCTTTTTGGGATAAGGTCCGGTTTCCTTACGATGTTTCCCTTCACCGAAAAGCGACTGGTAAATATTAAATGATATTCTGTACATAAGTTCCGAAAAACTCAATGGTACGACCCGGGGTTTAAACCCGAGATCTCCGGATTGAAAGTCGGATGTGTTACGGCAAGGCTACCAGCGCTTTTTTTTCTGATTTTTTGAAAATTCTGTTGTTACAAATAATATTGAAAAATTGACAGCATAGGACTGGGTTATTACGTAAGTATGATAGCAATATTGCAAGTTTAGTATGTCACATATTCAGCAATATCACAAGCTGTTATAAACAATGTCGAATAGTACCCCTAGTTCCGGAAGCTCAAACTTTACAATCGTTCATTTATCAAAGCTCTTCCGAATCCAATGTCAAAGGAAATTAAATCATATCTTCTACACCATACGAACTATTTTAAATATCCCCCAATGCAGGATAGGTCATATAAGCGATGGGGGAGGAAAATTATTATTTTCAACGTAACTTCATCCGCTAACACTTTAATTTAGTACTTTATTCTTAAAATTCAGGGTTGAAATTTGAATGTTGTCTTTTGCAGTTACTGCGCATAGTCATAGCGCAGACAGATCTGGATTCATTACTAGACGAAGTGCTAAAGGACGGTTCGCCCTTACAACTTATAGGCGCTTTGGCGCTTCTAAAATATCACGCCGCAAAACAGTCGCCATTAGATATAGCGGAGGGGCCAAGGTATATAAATATTAGAACAACACCTCTATTTTCAAGGCGATAAAGTCCTTGTTCAGTACGCCTAGCACATGAGTGACGGGACAGTATCTCGCGCGCGAGATAGTCTATCCGTCCTTTTCTGACTATATCAATTAAAAAGAGACGGGTAGTCGCGTCACTCATGTGCTAGGCGTGCAGATCTTTTTGAGTATCTACCTTGGCCGCTCCGATAATATCGGAGTCAGGTTTATTATATCTGACGGCGAGTGTATCTCCGCCTAATAAAATAAAACTAACGTGCTTCTTATCAACAAAGGAATCATCTCCTAAAGTAGTGTGAAATGGGTTAAATGTTGGAATCAGAATCTAATATTATTTTATCAAGGAATGTTCAGTCTTACGTCAACATTTCTAAAAGATACTAAATGATCAATGTACGCGTTTCAGTTTAACTTACTTTTCCTAAAACGGCATTTAATATGTAACATCTATGAATGGTAATCCCCGAAGCGGAAAATTCAGAAGCGCGCGCGCGCGGGGGCGGCAGTTTGTCCCTCGCCGTCAAGCAGGACGGGCGTGTACGCGGGTGCAGTGACGAGTGACCAGCTCCGGAACAGCTGCCATGGATCACGCCGAAGTATGTCTCCACACTGGTACCTTAGGCTAACCTTACTGTGAATATTGGTTTGTTTAAAAATACGTCATGGGAATTAAGATTATTTCGATAGAAATTTTGGGCTCTGCTGTTGAGGAAAAAGTAGGAAGTTAGGAAAATATATATCCATATGCTGATTCCTGTGTATATAGCGGGGAAAAAATAATTAAAGGGGATGCTGCCATGGTCCACGCATCATACTTGGTACCTTAGACTAATGCTTATAGTGAATACTTTCAAGAGACAAGATATTGGTCCTCAATGTTGAGGAAAATGTAGAAACTTGTAGAATAATTCCTGTACATATATCGGAATGGTAATAAAAGTGTGAGAATTCTAGGAAATATTCAGTAATAGTTAAGTCGTCCCCAATAAGTATTGAGGAAAATGTGGAAATCGAAAAGTAAATGTTATACCTTGTAACTACGCAACGGATCTACTCGCCGACATGGTTCATGTTAGTCATGTATTACAATAATATCTTGTAGGTTTGTATGTACAATATAAATATACAGTCGACGTCAAAGATATGTTTACACTTTTGCACCCTATGACAAAGGAATAAGGTGTAAAAGTATACACATATTTTTGACGTCGGCTGTACAATGAAACTACAGAAACAAGTGACACGATCTCAAGACACTCGAAGACAAACGGGCTTCGATAGAGAACACTATTCGAAATTTATAAATTAATGTCATTTGACATCACTCGTAGTGTAAGTCGCTTAAATAAACCATTAAACCGGCCCATCACGCTTAAGAAACGTAACAGCAATTCGAAAACCGGTTGAATTTAAATGCGAATAGTTCATGAATAAGCTCCTCGTTATGGACCGAAACATGTGGAATTGTCGAGGAATAAAAGACTTAAAAAACATAAGTTACTCGTTATTATTTACTTAGTATGTCTGAGTCTCACGAAAGTTTTGTGTTTTAACTTTTTAATGAGGTTTATGCGGTTTTGCAGTAAAGTGGAGTGGGAAAGTTAAACTGATGTCAAAAAGAGTCTATTGTTAAAGCATTAGATCGGGAATCCTAATATTGAAGGGAATTCCTTAAACTAGGCATAGGTGTACTTGATAGTATACATTTCAATGGAGATCAGTAAGAGGAAAAAGCTTAAAGGATCAGAGGGATTGCAATAAGCTGGAAACTTCTTTGAATCGCGGCTCCCAAATTTTCCAATATTGGGGAAAATTTAGGATTCGGGGGCAATAAAACGTATGCTGTAGGGAGCAAAAGCTCTTTTAACGTATTTGAATCATAAAGGAGCTACGCGAAGATATTTGTGTATAGAATGCATTTTGAATGTTCTTTCGTCTTGGCAATTGTGTATGTGTAACACACACACACAAGTGTGTTTAAGTATATTTTGAGACCACGGTCGTAATTTAAAATGTATGTAATGTGTAAGTTCCATACATTGTAGTTTGAACTTATTACCGTGAGGTTTGAAAATCGAATGGATGTTAACCCCTCTGGGCTTCAAAATATGCGGTGAAGTTATTTGAATTGGTGGCAAATATTGAGGAAATGTAGGAAATTGGGTGTAAAGTAAACGTACGTATCTATGTGAAGGTTTTGTGAACGGATGGACGGACGTGGAGTGTGATTTTAGGACGCGGGGTAGTTTTATAGAAACATACACGTTTAATAACTACCCACGTTTATTGACGTATACCCACATGACAGACTACACAGACTTATCGTCATTAAGCTTTTACAAGTAGCAAGTGGTCACCACATATTAGCTCAATTTTATTCGTAAATTTCCACGATTCAAACAGCACATCTCAATTGTATTCTTCACCATTTTGTAGTACGACAATCCCGGTAGGTACACCCTTATGACTTGATTTTTGTGGATATTTTTAATTCGCATGAGCAATGATCACAAACGTTAACTCGACTGAAATAAGCGGTCGCACTCTCATACTAAATTCTAGTACGGGAGCGCCTATGTGTGGTGACCTCGAGTTGTCCCTTATGATCTATCTAATGGTTGAAGTTTATTGGTGCTTACATCTAAGTATATATTTCCCGACGATTTTGAAAACTTTCTGATTGCCCTTTTTGGGGTAGGATTACTTCGATATCGATGAAGGCTCCAATTTATTTTTCCAAGCTAACAAGTCCCGTTTTAGTTTATTAATAGAATTAAATTAGTCCGAAAAGTACGCACCCTATAAAGTATTGCAAAATGTGGGTGTATATTATGTTTGAAACACGAGATTTAGTTCACCGGCCATAGTTTAGATGATGGCGTTGTGTAATCGCTGCTTCCAACTTTTGCGATAATCCATATTGAAATGGCGTTGACGTCTTAATTGCTTTTAAATTATATTGAATCTGTACAAGGAATACAGCGTAAGCGCTATGGATTGTCACATTTAGATGTCTTCAAATTTCGCATTCAAACCGTTTATAAAGTCATTTCGGATATATTATGAGAACACATTACACCATGCACAGTAGCAGTAGGTACAGTGCTAGTTAAACAGAGTGCTGATGATCCTCGGGGGTCACACTTCGCTGGATTGTTGACTATAAGTACTGCATTGTCTGACTGCACCGTGCATGCACTCAGGCTTATTTGCAATGCGGTGCCAATGCAAGCATTTGCTTCTGGCGAACTCTAGTACATATGAAAAAGGAACTCACTTGTACCAAACATTAATAGCTATAACATGAAAGCTCAAAGTAAATTCTATTTGTCTGTCTGAAATTAATATCACCAGTTCTAGGATACATTATTTAAAGGCACTAAATCGATCAATTGCAAATTTTCCGTATCTACAGTTTCGTTGCGAAAATTATATAAACATTTGTATGTATATACTTATATGACTGTCACATCTTTCTTTTCGACTTCATCGATCAGCATTTATCATTTTCTATTGCACGATGAGTGCTTAGTTATTTCCTGTATGTATATGAATAACGATATATTCAGTCTAACGAGCACTTTACGTTTCGATCCAATTTAGCTGGTGAGGCCTCCGTGACGGAAGTCCCCGCGGAGCCGGCGTTATCGGGGTAATGAGAGACTGAGGAATTGGGGAAAGATCCGCGACTTATTTCATTTTGGCGTCGCCGTCGACATTGCGACAGTGTCGGTGTCAATGTCGACAGCGACACCAAAAAAACAAAGTAACGATTTAATAAAATGTGACGACTGTTCTCAATAATGTTTCCTATTTAAAACTGATTGTCATGTACCGAAATTTAAAACTCCTTTTGACTCTAGTTTGATTTTTAATTTTAACGGCCCCCTTAACTAGCCTAGTTGGTAGTGACTCTGCTCAGCAGGAGGTCCTGGGTTCGAAGACTGGCCAGGGCATTTATTTGTGTGCTAATCACATATATTTGATCCTGAGTTATGGATGTTTTCTATGTATTTAAGTATGTATCTATATCTGTCTATTATATATATCGTCACCGTGTCGGACTAGGTGGATTTGTGTAAGATGGTCCCATAATATATATTTATTCAAAGAAAAAAAATCGTATGAAATTGGGACTATATATTTTTATTTTAGCATAAGAATATATGTCGATCCCATACACTCTTGCACTACTGGAGCTATACGAATACGAATTAACAGTGGCTTGCCTGCTTGTCGAAGCACAACCAACGAAACATGCACAACGACACAAAAGCTTGGCGCGGCAATATCTGCGCTTATACTCGATACTTCGGAGAGCCGTGTATAGTACACCACGCATTGTTCTGCAGATAGCTCTAGCAGCTACAAGCACACATTGATAGCTAGATAGCAGTCTGGGGCATCTAGCCGAGAGACAATGAAGCTTAATAACGCTCGGCGTTTCCCGAGGCTTGTCCCCGAGCGATGTACTATGCGACTGACTCTGAGTATAACTGTAGGAAGCTAGTTAAAACCTTGTTGAAGCTATATACATACTTATGCATGAGTTGGGGAAAACTGTAGCGCTGAATAGTGCATATTTAACACGAATCTCATTGATATTTGATGTCCTACACGTTACAGTAATTACAAACACACAAATAATTTGTTTCTATTTAAAAAGCCTATATTTTTTATTGCGATTCAAGTTTACTGACTATAACTGGTTTTATAATTATGTCTTGTATCAAAGTTCTAGTTTTGGTCTAACCTAGCTTCTGCATGTTTATGAAAATAAAATTGAAGCGCTGCCACTAATAACTAGAATACCTACCCTAAATACCTTCTCACGTTAACAACTTTATTATATTAGTACATGACACACGCAAGGGATGTAATCGTAGTTGTTAAACTTGGAGCAGCTTCGGCGTGCAAAAGTTGTCGAACATCCAGACGCGACAAGCCCGCCGGGATCGATCCCGCGCCCGGCCGCGGCGCCACGCACTCTGCCGCCCCAAACACGCCGTGTTCGCTTCGTCGCCGCTGATACCTACTTAAGAACCAATAAATCTTTAAATTGCCTGGATAAAAGGCGTTAGGACTCATGAACTGGTTAAAATATTTCTTCTTCTTTTGTGTCGAGGTTCGTAAATGATGGATGCCCAAAAGGCAGCGACTGTTGACAGCCCCAGCTGTCTTTACGTTAATTTAAAACGCGTTATGCGGCGAGCAGAAGTTCGGGGCAGATACACTGTCTCCAATTTGTTGTGTCGCTGATAATAAGAACCAATTAATGTTTCTAGGAGTTTTGAACTCTTTGTAGTAATTTAAAATGCCTGCGAGTCGAAGTATTCATAATCATATTTTTGTGCCGAAATCTTAAGTATAGGTACCCGGTCGCAGGGTATCCATCTACACACGAGGGCCGACGGAAAAATGTTTAACATCTCTCTCCTAAAGTCAAGAAGAAACTGCGAGAATCTTTTCGTCGACAGTCTTCTCTATGCCGATGACGCAGTCTACGTTGCTAACTCCGAATGTGAACTCCAGTCCATGGTGAGTCAGTTCTCTCAGGCTTGTTCCCTGTTTGCCATGTCCATAAACACGAAGAAGACCGTTGTGTTAGCACAAGGTACCTCCGAGGCTCCATCTATTACCCTCAATGGCACGCTGTTAGAAGTAGTTGACAGTTTTTGCTACCTAGGGTCGACCGTAACGAACAACCTTTCGCTCGAAGCGGAGGTCAACATTCGTATCGGTAAAGCGGCGACCACGTTTGGGAAGCTTAGTACTCGAGTATGGCAAAACAAACATCTTACAATAAAGACCAAAATGTTAGTCTTTCAGGCTTCCATTTTAAGCATACTCTTGTACGGAACTGAAACCTGAACGACGTATGCAAAAGTCGAACGTCGTATAAACCTTTTTACATGCGATGCCTACGCAAGATTTTGGGAATATACTGGCAAGACAGGGTGACAAACGAAAGGTCCTAGAAATTGCACAGCTGCCTAGCTTAACCGCGTTTCTCAAGCAGAGACGACTGCGTTGGCTAGGGCATGTGCACAGAATGGAACCCTCTCGACTGCCATGTCGTGTTCTTCTTGGCGCAGTAGCGAATGCAAAAAGAAGCGTTGGGCGGCCATTCTTCGTTTTAAAGACTGTGCCAAGAGGGATATGATTGCCTTTCACATTGACCACCGAAAATGGGAGGAAACCGCAGAGAAACGGACGAAGTGGCGGAAACGTGTTGTGGAGGGTCGTAAGTTGTGCGATGAGTCCTGGTTCGTGGCACTCGCTGACAAAAGGAAAAAACGACATGAAACCGAGTCAGCACCAACTGCTGCAAATTTCTCTTGTCGGGCCTGCGGAAAGAAATGCCGCTCTCGCATCGGGCTCTTCAGCCACCAAAAACGGTGTCTCCCTAATTTTACACCATGAATCGTCTGCTAGAGACGTAAGGGCCAATGATGATTTAGCGAATACAGTTTTTAACCGGTTTGGATTTTTGGATCCCGATACGACACATTACTGCCGCGGCAACTAATAATTCGTTATAAAATAATTGATTTCTAGTGTATTATCCAATCAATCTTGGAATTGGCTGAATAAACTAATCTATGCTAGTCAATTTGTAACATCTTCTAAATAACGTTGTTATAACAATAAATATTTTTAGATGAACTCAGAAATATGTGAAATAAAATCAAATTACATAAGTGCAAATATCGAGGAGTTCGAATGGCGCTCGTAGACGCTAACATGCTGACAATGCTGCCACCCGTAGCGGAACCGCGGCGACGCCCTCCGCCGGCGCCATCGCCGAACCGGATCTTGCGAATAATACGCTGTTTCCGCGCCACCGCCGCCGCCGCCGCCGCCGCCGCCGCCGCCGATACTATCGGAGACTATCAATTGTCCCCGGAATCGGTTGAGTCAAGTTGACTCAGGTTAGGTAGTCTATTATAATAAGAGCCTTTCCGATGACACCGTGTCCATTTGAAAAATAATTTATCTACCTACTGGCAATTTTCGATTGTTGCTAATGGTTGGTATCTTTCACGAACATCCCATAGCGTAGACAGATAAACCATAGGTGCATCGTACACAAAAAAGTTACTGAGGGTGCTTTAGGCAGTAGGTAGAGTAAAAAATATATGGTCGTGTAGTTCATTGAGGGTAACAGGTGGTATTTCTATTTTTTCATAGTTATCAATCCCATTTGTCATCGCCATCCCCATATTGAATCTGACCTAAGTGGGGACAGATGAGAATACACCTTATTTACCTATTACTTAGTTCGATAAACTAACTAATAGTTAGTTCACTATGGTCAGATCTCCATAATATATTAAGCAGTCCAAGTTGAAGCTTTCAGCTTCCATATAATAGTGCTCTCATATGCACGCACGGTGCCACCTTTAAAGAACTTGTAGGTACAGTACATCTTATAAAAAAAACTCATACTGGATGTGTTTTGGTATTCATGATTTTCTCAAAGTCGATTCTATTTTCATCACCATATAGATTTGTCAGGCTGTATCGCAGAGATGAGCATGTGCATCGCATACAAGATGAGCAACTGATTTGATTGCGCGCTTTCAGCCTGCTGAGCCTTTGTCGTTTACTCACTTTCGTTCAAAATTCTGCCTTATTTGGTACTCGATAAGGCACGAATTAAAACATATTGAGAAGACTTGGTATGTAGCAGGCAATTTTCGGTAAAGGATTCAGTGACGTTCCTGTCGGCGAGTTCGCAAACGCGTTGTTATTTCAATAGTAGTGCATGAGGTCTGTTAGTAGCTTTCTTACCTACATTAACATGTGTATAATTATCCTGGCTGAAAATTAAATAAAAGCGATACAACTTGGCACTATGAACTCTACAGCTTACGAAACAATACTT
Organism: Pammene fasciana; assembly: GCA_911728535.1. NCBI lineage: Eukaryota > Metazoa > Arthropoda > Insecta > Lepidoptera > Tortricidae > Pammene > Pammene fasciana. The sequence continues at coordinate 20,399,777 of OU452283.1, read as the reverse complement.
GCAGTCTGTAGGTATTATTACATTTTATTTACGAAAACTATGTAATGCTTCCCCATCCTTTCAACACTGAAAGCTATATATCTGAATTAGAAGAAAGGCGGGAAAAATTAAATTTATTTTGAGACACACTTTTGTTTCATAATTCTCCTGTCGTTTGATTATTTTATTTGCCGTAGACAATATAATAATAATATGTTAGCCTCTATACGTCCCACTGCTGGGCACAGGCCTCCTCTCATGCACGAGAGGGATCAGGCTATAGTCCCCACGCTGGCCCAAAGCGGGTTGGGAACTTCACATACACCTTTGAATTTCTCCGCGGATGTATGCAGGTTTCCTCACGATGTTTTCCTTCACCGTATAAGGATTGGTAAATATCAAATTACATAAGTTCCGAAAAACTCATTGGTACGAGCCGGGGTTTGAACCCGGGACCTTCGGATTGAAAGTCAGACGTCGTTACCGTCAGGCTACCAACAACAATAAAATAAATTTCCTTTCTTACAAATTACTTCTGCGGTCGTAAAAATGTACGTCCTTAGACAATTTAGCGCTATCAAAAATACATCTTACCAAACCATCGCCTCAATGTAACCATTGAATATCGTCTGCTATTAATACATGTAGTTGTTACTCATCTAGAGGTCTTACTTTAATGGTTCTTCTAGCTAGTAACAACCCTTTGTTATACTAGATGCTATCTATTCATGTCTCTGTCGTTCAATTACTGCGATCAACATATAAATTGCGCGAGACTTTGTCGTTGTGTGCAATTTGCAATATCAGCTATATTTATTGAAATTTATTTACCTACTAGCAATGCTCGGTAATACCTACTGTGCGGTTTTGGTACAATGGTCGTACACAAAGAGTTTCTACTAAAATTGTTTTCTAAAAAATATAAAGACTACTAAAACAAATGCGAACAAGTAACAAAATGCAGCTGATTCTATTAAAATGTCCTGAAATGAAACTATCCGCTATATGAACTGGTCATAATTATTTCAAGTCGATAGATGAATAACTAAAAAATTTTTTGTTGTAAAATTACTAATTACGAAACACATTCGTAAAACACATTCGTAGGTACGAAGTGGCATGGTGTTGTTGGTTCTTGAGTGTGTTTAAGGCACATAATATATCAAATTTGCTCCTAGAAGAACGGTGGCTTGTCGCTCTACTGTCGTCGAGTGACGGATGGCCCCGGCTTAATAAAAACACGACACATTCGCGCCTCATAACATAACCTAAAAACGCGCTGACCAAGGGATAGTATCTAACGTTTGTATCACAAGCAAGCCGAACGCTCCGCTCAACCAAACTACGTAAGCTCTCTGGTCACTAATAGTTGTTACACATCAAAAGGGTATTGTAAGACTGGTCTAAACAATCGACTCGCTGAATACACGAAGGGAATACAATAGGAACTAGCGTTTTTGCGATGACCGCATGATAGGTTAGCTTTTGCGGAAAAAGCCACATTTGTGCAATAAATTGCAGTCAGTGGGGCTGCGGAACATTGATTTACATCGCGCGAACGCAAACGAGAGAATGGGATATACTATCGTGGACACCGTTGATTAAACAATCACAATTCTTATTGCGACGAGATAAGGTCTACATTAGTTAAATGTAAAGTAGAATCGTATAGAGTGGTGATAATCGGGGGAATAATACAAAGGTTCGGACATTATCGACCGCCGCGCTTCGCTATCGGTAGGAGTACATACCCGGACCAGTGTTTTACCCGACTACCTAAGTAGGGTTATGTTTTTCGAGCGTACATGTAGGTATGCCTTATTCTTTGGCACGCCCTACAGTCTACATCGTTTCACGGATTTCGACATATAAGTTAGTACCTATAGGGTGTCATTAGATGTATCTTAGTAGCATGGTGTACCAGCTGAATTAATTTCAAAAAAGCTTCCTTGGGGTTACATATTTTGAGGATATTGGATATGAGGTATATTTGGTATGATTTGAGGTATATTTTACAAAAAAATATTCGACGGTATCGTATCATTTAAAACAAGTGACTAAAATGTAATGATGTGACATATTTTTAGAATCAGCTCAAAAAGCCCTTTCATTTGATACCGCACACGATAGGTTTCAGAAGAAAAAAAATTTTTTCGCATACAAAAAAAAGATGACGTCGTAATTCCTCTCGGTTTTATAATTTTTTTTACTGCTACGGGTCGAATTGATCCATATGGCCTTAAGATCAATCATTCCGATTTTCATACTTTTAACACCATTTGCAGCATTACCGAATTTCGGGGTGTACCGCTAGCACTAACAACATATCATTGTGATCCTTTGAATATTAGATGTCTAGATATTTTTATAATAAATAGAATGACCTGGCGATCGCACAGGACAATCAGGTCGAAAATGGCCTAAATGGGTTCGGGAAAAAGATGGTACGGCCGTGCCCTTGTTGTTTGTTTTGCTCGACTTGGCGGGGGCACTGCCGGGTGCTGGGTTTCTTGCTTGAAAAATTAAATCACTTGCGAACTCGTACTTGGGTACTACAGTGACTGAATCTACTGTACGGAACACTAAAAATGTATACTGACTGTGTCAGTGCGCAACACTGAGTGGATACTGTGGATAGGAGTAGAGTGTCCCGGCGCGGCGTCGGTCGGATGTCGATCGCGCGGAGCAATTAATTTTATTTGCTTCCGTCCTATCTCGCATCTCCCCTCCGTAAAGTGAGCTATTCGCTGTTATTGCTATTTCCCCTTACTACAGCTTCGGGATTGTGTGTAAAAATGTGAACTTATACTAAAACATAAGGCATTTTTTGTAAAAATAATTATTCTCCTATGATTTTTATATATTAAATCCTAATACGGCGGAGACCCAAAATATGCATACACAGTCTTTCAAAAATATGTGCATACGACCTTAAATGTGAAAAGTGTATACAACCTACCTTAGGTTGCAGTGTGACCATACAAATAAGGTTGTGTTCGTATATTTTAGTACGTCCGTGACTCCGAGTGTACAGATAATAGAGAACTTGACTGTTTGTACGTACCTACTATAAACTAAGTAAAAAGCATTGGTAGTACCGTCAACTGCTACGACTTTGCCTACGATGCACAACTTTGCCTGGCTTGAACACCATGATGGTTTTCTTCACCAAACTGCTACTTATTCATATCTTATTCCTGATATGCGACAAGGGCAGACATTAGTTTGGAGAGCATGATACATATCATATCATCACTTCATAGCCTATCTACCTCATTAAAAGTCCTATAACACTGGTTGTATTGAGGCTCATCGGTAGGGGTGGGAACCAAGAAGTTCTCAACAAAAACTATTTTATTGCAAAAGGGGGAGCGTAGCTTTAATTGGCTGGCGATCTGCCGACACACGCCAGACAGAACGGCGCGAGCGGGTAAAGGGAATAACTCATGTACAGTCGGCCAACAATGTGCTCTACCACCCTACGGTTGAGGTTCGTTTGAACGTCATGAGAGGACAAGGTCGTGCATGTTTTAAACTCCGTTAGAAAAGTCAACCTTAGCGATCATTAGATCCCGCAGAAACTTTCGTCAAAACTGGTGGACCACTTTCTTGGTCGACTGTAACTATACCTACACAGGGTTGAGCGGGGAAAAACGTAGATAATCTTTGCCCAGTAAAAAGGTACTTAGTCATCATCGAACAGTTTGTCCGGGCTTTTTGTCATGGCTCAATTAAGCTTGGAGTCCGCTTGGCAACTCATTTCCATGAATCGACATATCCATTTGCTTTTACCAAAGCAACTGTCATCTGAGATTCTAATCCAGAGATAAACTATGCCTTAGGATTAAGGTCCGGTTTCCTCACAATGTTTTCTTTCGACGAAAAGCGATTGGTAAATGTCAAATGATACCCATATCATAAGTACTGAAAACCTTCAGTTTCGAAATGGTATGAGCTTGGGTTTACATCCGAGGCCCTCGGAATCAAAGTCAAACGTGTTATCGCCATCGCCAGGCTACCAGCGGCAGCGCTAAAAGATACTCTAAGTGACTAACAAAAATTATAGTGGTAGAAGTGGCGGTTTATTACAATACATTTCTTCTTTATTTATAATATACTCTAGCTATGTGTAGAGTTTGTTAGGAAAGAGAAGTGTCGTGGTTTCTGTGGGAGAAGATACATTACGACACATCTCATTCCGGACAATCTAGTATAATTACGTGATTTGTGCCACAGACAAACTTCACTCACTCAATTTATATGTTGATCACAGTAATCGTACGACAGGGACCTGATGAATAAGATTACGTCAAGTTGTAGTTATTCCTTATCAAACACCCGGTATAACTGTAGCCTCGAGATCCATATCAAGCATGTGTGACGGAGGATCACACCCTCTGGTCGCCTAGGGCGCTGTACCCGGGAGATGGGAATGGCTTGATAGTGCTAAATTGTCTGGGGACGTACATTTTTACGGCGGCAGTAAAGTTGTGGGCAAGACAATGTTTCTATTAATTTAGTTTCATGTGTCCATAAAATAATCAAGTTATTTAGTGGAATTGCTTGCGTAAGTAGTACAATAGATGAAAGCAAATATAATGGTTCGTGTAACGTCACTTTAAATTAATTAACTAGTAGTCCGCCTCGAACTGAGAACTCGCGATTTACTTGCAAACGAGTTGACCAATATAACAAGACCCTTCAGAGGATTTTTTTTCTTCTTCTAGCATCATAACCTGCTCATATACGAACTTACAAATTTTATGTATCTCTGCTACAGTCCCAAGAAATTTCATAAAGATAAAGTTATCGCCGAACAAACTATCGAAATCAAAAAGCCATCCAAATGCCGAGACGCCAGGTGACAGTTGGGTCTGGAGTTGTTTGTAAGACTCGATCACTTCGCTTACGCTCCGCGAGTTCGATTAAATTTGTCATGGATGAAGATTATATATTAGAAAAGAAAAAACAATCGGGGACCTAAGTAGCAACAAGTCGACTGCCTTCTCCCCCCCCCTCCCGTACTTTCGTGTGCCATGCAATTTTGTGCAGTTTTTTTACATTGAAGGGGCTGAAGTTACGACAAAACTGCCAATGAAAAATTCATAATATGGCAGGTACAACGCGTCCTTCCTGCGAGTCTCACATGAAATGCTTGTGACATCGTGAAAACCAGGAAAACAGACGTATTTGACGAAACTGTCACTTGTTTATTTATTTATAGTTTAATCAAATCCGTGGAAGCCTACGTTTTGACAAAAAAAAGCTTTGTGAATGCGGAAGGATGTAGCAATCTCCGCCAATACAAATGATCTCGCCATATCTCTCAAAGAAGGCAGTCAATTACGTGGTCGCCCGCGGCGCTCGGGGTGGTTTCGGGGCCCCACACACGTGCACGAGTGTAGCGATGTGTGTTGACAACACACACTACTTAGGTACCTACATATAACATGATGATTCATCAGAAAATGTGGAAGAACCCGTTGAAAAAAAGGAGATTTCTGAGTTCTTTCAATTATTCATTTCTATGTAAATTAAAGTGTATCTTAAATATTTGTATTATAAATAAGTTAAATAATAAAACATAATTTTTTTATAACAAGTAATAAGGTACAAAAACGTCTAAACTAAAACTAATTCAATATTTCTAAAAATAAAATTACTCAATATACCTACCTATACTGCAATCGATTGCACTCTCGATTCTGAACAAAGAGTTTCAAGTTTTCAGTCCGTCATGTAACACGTTGTATAAGCGCCCATGTTCACAAAAAGTGAAACAATAAACTTATTTAAATGAAAATGTGAAGTAAATGAAGCCTGAAAATTGTTCTTTTTCAGAAAAAAGTTGATTTGTCTTACTAGGAAAAAATTGAGCCGCTATCAATCAATAGGCAAATCGGGGTGAAAAAAACGCATCAAAGCGGGACCTCTGTCACACACACCCACACAGACAAACAGAGGGTCGAGAACACACGACACGAGCCGACAACACACGAGTGTCGACACGTGGCGACGCGACGTGTCGGCAAATACGATGGAATTAAAATATCACCGCTGAGGTGTGGTGTGGGGCGGAAATCTAAAGTAGGCACTCGACTCGATCATTATATTCTCTACTAGCAGTTGCCCGCGGCTTCGCCCACGTACATTATGATTAATGCAGATTTCTACTCTTGAATAAAAGTTTTTCCCCGCGACTTCCTTTGCGTAGAATTAGTAATTGACCCCCTTTTTTACCCTCTTAGGGAATGACTCCTGGGATAACTATTATGTATCCATCCCCAGAACTCAAACTATCTCTATACCAAACCATATAAATAGGTTCAGCGGTTATCAATTCCCCATATAAACTTTCAACCCCCTTTTCACCTCTTGAAGGGTTGATTTTCGGGATAAAACTATCCTATGTCGTTTTCCGAGACTCAAACTATCTCTATACCAAGTTTCATCTAAATCGGTTCAACTGAAAATAATTCTCTATAAAACTTCCAACCCCTTTGCTATGCACCCCCGTAAGCTTTGTTTTTCGGGATAAATACAATTTTGCCCCTTCTCGGGACCCAAACTATCTCCATACCAAGTTTCATCTAAATCTGTTCAACATTTAAAAATGCCCCATACAAACTTTTAACCCCCATTTCTCCACTTTAAGTAACGATTTTAGGAAGTTAAAAAAAAACACGCAAGTGCGGGTCTTACTTGCGCCTCAAAGGTTTCGTACGAACAACTTTTTTATTACATTTTTGAAAAAAGACGCTTTCAGCATGATTTCATGAGAATTAATAGGGCGGCTGAGTGCGAATCGGACACGTACCCCGATTTGTCTTAAGTCGGACTGGTGCTTGACTGCACTCTTATTAGTTTTCCTGTAATTTATACGTAAATAACTATTATATCTGTAATTTTTGCAAAATTTTCTGTCGAACAGTTTCCGATATTGATTAATTTACACCTTTTTTTTAATAACTTCAAAGTTATGTATGTTAAAATTATACTAATTAGAGATCCTCACATTAAGCCCTTTTATTTGATACGCCACACGATAAAGTTATTTGTTTTTTGATTTTTCATTTACCTACCCACAAATCCCCCCCCCCCTTCATGTTTAAAATTCATAAATTGGCGTTACATGCCTGCCTTTGGGTCATTGACTTACAAACAAAGTCGCACCATAAGGGTTCCTTTTCTACCATTTTGGTACGAAACCCTAAAAACATCCCTTTCGCTTCGCTATACTAAGTTTTTTCAAAATCGGTTCAGCTGTTAAAAATTCCCTATTCAAACCTCCAACGCCATTTCATCCCCTTAACCTTAGGGTTAATTTTCGAAATAAAAACTATTTATATGTCCGTTCTCGGGACTTAAATTATCTCTGTACAAAGTTTCATTTAAATCGTTCATGTTTAAAAATTCTCCATGCAAATTTGCAACCCCCGTTTCACCCTTAACCTTTAGGGCTGATTTTCGAGGTAAAAACATTTTATGTTCCTTCTCGGGACTCAAACTATCTGTATGCTAATTAGCATTAAGTTTCATCTAAATCGGTCCAGGTGTTAAAAATTTCCTGATCAAAATTCCAATCCCTTTTTCCTTCAAGGGATGATTTTCGGAACTTAAACAACCCTTAGTCATTTTTAGGGATTCACACTTACTATATACCAAGTTTCGTCTAAATCGGTTCAACGGTTTAAAATTCCCTATAAAAACCTGCAACCCCCGTTTCACCCTTAACTTTTTTACCTTTAAGGGTAGTTTTCGCGAAAAATTACTATTATTTTTCCTCCCCGGGCCTCAAACTATCTGTATACCAAGTTTCATCTAAATCGGTTCAGCTGTGAAAAAATCCTATATAAACTACCAACCCTCTTTTCACCCCTTTACGGGTTAATTTATTCAATGAAAATAACCCTTAGTCGTTTCCCGGGTTTCAAACTATCTATTATATCAAGTTTCATTTAAATCGGTTCAACGGTTAAAAATTCTCTATACAACCTTCCAATCCCCTTTTCACCCCCTTAAGAGCTGATTTTCGGTATAGAAACTACCCTCTGTCCTTTCCCGGAGGTAAAATTATTTCTTTAACAAAAATTTCGAAATTGATGCCATTTTCGTACTTAATTAACGTCCCAAAATACCATAAATCGACTCCCATATTGATATTTAGTAATTTCAACCCTATCGCACCCCAACAGGGGGATGATATTTCACGCCCGCCACGTTGTATTATAAAATCATTGGTGTTTTCGTAATCAGCGACCCGATAAACCATAGAAAAGATACCCATGTTGATTTTCAGACTTTGTCACCCCCATTTCCCCCTTTATGGGGTTGAATTTTCAAAAAAGCTGAAACACGTGTTTACTCATTTATTGTTAGGAATACTCCGGTGAAGTTTCAAATAAAATAGTCTAACAAATCTTGTTTCCCCATACAAACTTTGGACCCCCATTTCACCCCCTTACGGGGTGAATTTTGAAAAATCCTTTCTTAGTGCACCCCTAGACCTTATAAGGGACCTACATGCCAAATTTGGAAACTCTAGACCCAGCGGTTTAGGCTGTGCGTTGATATGTCAGTCAGTCAGTCAGTCAGTCAGTCAGTCAGTCAGTCAGTCAGTTTCTTCTTTTATATATTTAGATGTGTCGTATCATTTGTCAAAGAGGAAGGAGAGGGGTTGAGAAATTGCTTATATTTTAAATCTAAAGAGAATAATCTAAATTATAATTAGTAAAATAGACTTCCTAGTTCTCGTTATCTAGTAGGTATCACTTGGATCTTCTTGATTACAAATTATAGTGTATTGGGGTATTTCCGCAAGCCAGCCAAAGTGGCGGATTATTCAGAAAATTGACTCTTATTACACAGGAATAGGGATGATTTTTCAATGATTTTGGAAATTATCCGAATTGCGGAATTACCCGAATACACCATAGGTAGATAATATTTATTCTTGTACGCAATTCTTAAAATCAGAAAATATGATTTAGATTCTCGCTTAATTCTTATCAATTCAGCTTGTTTGTTGTCTGATTTATTACAATATGACGAGCTGTTGCTAAAAGATGGATATGAATACCCATAATATATAGCATAACTCCCGTCTGTCAAAGCGGGCTTCTTTAGTAACTCGTTTGCATTTCACTCAGTTTAACTAGCATTTTATTATCTCCACATGTCGAGACACTACACACTACACGCCCGTAGTGATGACGTTTTACTCCGTTTGGTTCCAATATTAGAAGTATGAATAATGAACTGTATGGCTGAGTAACATTTTATTATGAGCTATTTAAAATTAGCTGGTGACAGTGCATTGACCTTTACTTATTGCTTACTGAGACAGCAAACTGAACGCTTATATATAGTGTTATCATTATTCTTTATACTTCATTAATCTGTGCGGGAAAAAAAGTATCACAGTGTATGTGGGAACGAATTAATTCCACGACACACATTCTACATGATATAAATTACTGACCTTTGACATCTTTCTTGCGTCTGAATGAAAAGAATTTTGCAGCGGCAAAATTAAAGCCTACTTATTCGAGTTAGTCCCTACTTCCTAGGCGCTTGAAATATTACCCTAACTACGTTGATGCAATGGCTTGAATCAAAATGCGTTTATTCAATCAGGCCCGTATTCATCGTTAATGTGAGATTGCTGTGCGAATCATCAGACCAGACCAGAATAAGAGCACAAGATAGATTTTGTTTTTAAAACGAAAACATCATGTCTAGGCAGATATAAGTTTCTGGGACCCTAAACGATATTTTACGACACAACCAAATCGGCACTCAACGATTGTTGAGAATGCGTGAGACGGCTATAGTGGCTTCCAATTTCAATTTTATGGAAATAAATCTCGTTTTTGGGGCCCCGGGCCCCGCCCTCGTATGGAAAGCGGGGCCGAGCACCCTCTTGAGAAAATTTGTTGGATCCGGCAGTTTGAGCACTTATGCGAAGTTCACGGGTTTGTGCTTTATAACTAACGAATTCACATTCTTTGTTATAGCAAGACTAGTCTGTGCCCGCGGCCAGGTGTTGTCTAAGATGCTTAGATGTCAATAAACTGCAACAAATCACCTGTGATTTTCAATAGCGGGTTTTGATCTATCGATTGATTTCGACGCAGTTACATAGACAACAACATATCGGATTTGCATGAGATTTTTGCAACGAAATTGCGCCATATGTAAATATCTTTAAGAGATTAAAAAACGCGTCTTTCTCGTTTAGTATTCCTATACTTATACTATTTAACCTTCTCAGGGAATTACTTCTGAGATAAATAGCATTATATGTCCCTTTCTAGAACTCTCTCTTTTCTTTTTTTTCTCTTTCTTTTCTTTGCTTTGTAATCTACATGTACCATATGCCAAATTTTGACCAAATCTGTTCAGCCGTTTTTGAGTTAAGAAAGAACAAACATCCGAGTTGCCAACCTTCTGAACACTTTCCATTTAAAATAGTACTAAGTAGGATGATGAAATAAATGTAACAGCTAATCCCAGGCAATGAGAAGGAGTCTCTTAAGTACTGAGATCCTCTCTGCTCTGCACTGATGCACTCGTCAAAATGCTCCTCGCTACTACTCTTACACTTAGGGTTACCACCAAGGGACCACCTTAGGGTTATCCAGAGGAATATATATTTTTACCTATTAAATAACTTAATTTGTAGATAAGTTCGAAAACTGAAGTCAATAGGTAATTAGTAATATTTTGTAGTCAGAGTAATTGAAATTGTGTCTTTATTAAACTATTAAAATCAGGGACCAGGTCTTCCGATTCTTTAAACATAACATAAGGCATTACATATACGACGCCAAATAAAATAAATTAAATATCCTTGGATCAAATGAATTTAATAATAATAACCCATGTCGCTGTTGTAAGTTAATCCCCTGAAGACTGCTAGTAAAGAGTTAAAATTAATCGCCAATCCCTAAACCCGCGCTCAAAACGTCAGGAGCGAATTAGAAAAATCACAAGGACTTTTAGAATTTGGTGACCCTACGTCCCAGCGCGGCGTAATCAAGTACCCGGGATTATCCCCCTCACCCCTGGCCTACCCCTCCCACCCCCTCGCCCCTCCTGTCTCGTGAAGAGATAAAGGCGCCGCGTGAGTTATCACTGCGGGGCAATTCAAGAGCGGTTACCGACCGCTGACTCGGATTATGGTGTCCTCAAACCAAACTGACGAACGGGATCGTAAAACATCTTCACACTTGCATGGTCGCAGCAATGAGTGAAAAAGATGGCAATTTTAGCTACGTTGTTAGAATGGTTTCCGGATACTATAGGGGATCGGCTCCCTAGAGACTTTCTTGAAGAATATTTGACGTATGGATGTTTGATTGGGAGCTTATATTAGTTTGCGCATGTTCTGATTAAGCGCTGTTCTGATACGCCATTGCCGCTTGAGGCGTAGCTTGTTTTTTAAATTATCATTTCTGCTCAAAACCTTACTTATGATGTTAATAAATAAGTGCCATGTCTTGTAAATTGAGTCATCATTTAAGTACTCTCCCTCTTTTCGTACCGACCATTTTTAACTTCACGTTTGCAAATTTTGTGTTAAGCATTCTGTAAAATCTGCATTTTATTTTAAGAGACTACATATTTTGATTTTGTCCATAGTTTCGTTATAAAATAGACATCGACATCATCGTTCCAGTACATGACATCTTGAAATTTTAGTAAGTAATTAGCATGACAACAAAATCAGCATAATTATTTTTCATTAGCATTTAAGGAGGTTTCCCATACTTTAGGGATCAAATTATACTAGGGTCGCATAAGGTGGGTTGACAAGGTTTTACGAATAGCCTTCGGGGGCAATATCCGACGGACTTTGAGAAATAACCAAAGATTGCAGCATGAGTAGCGTTATATTATAGCGTATCGTAGCGTATTTTATTTATTTTTTATTTTATTTTATCTTTTCACACAGTTGCGTTCCCACACATCACACATCGCTACACATAACATAACATACTTAAATTATCGCTTTAGCTGTAAGGTGTATTCGGGTATTTCCGAAAACGGAAAAGTGGCGGATAATTCCGAAAATGGATTCATATTCAACTGGAAGATGAATTATTTTAAAATATTCTCCGAATTATCCGAATTACGGAATTACCCGAATACACCATACTGAACGGCTTTGTGTGTATTTTTCTATCGAACTGGACTCATTTAAGTGTTTAATAAACAAGGTATATGTTTTATACTAACTTTATAGTAAACAAATGCACAGTTCGTTTATGAGAAGCGTGCATCAAAGTCTCAAAAGTCTATGCGTGTGACAACCTAATCGATTTTTTATACTTGAGCTATGTGTGATTTTTTAAGCATGTACCTATAAAGTTAGCTCGTTTGATTCCCAGTATCTAATGGAGAATATTATCATCAACTGTGGAAAAGAAGCTCAGATGAGTGGCATTATGGGATATCTCGTTCACACACAGTTGCGTCCGCACACATCGCTACACATAAAATGTGTAAATCATCCCCCCTTTAGCGGATTACCGGACTGCACCAGGCGGCGCTTAAAGCTTATTCGATTTGTATTAAAATGTGAAAGAAAGCTCATGTAGCGAGCCATATTATAAATAACAATGAACAGTACCAAAATACCTATACTTTTCTATAATTCATTATTGTATTTATAAAATTAAAGGATATAGCACGTTACAAGTCTAACCAAATATTATATTGGTAACATACATGTTGTACTCGTATGTATGTAGTTAATATGCCTAGGTACTTGATTACGCGCTAGTGTCCAAAGCAACGAACTCAGGAGCCAACAGCTGCTGAAGCGGTGTCCAGGGAGCGATAGTGAATGAATGAAATAGGATATCTACTGAGAGGGGAAGATAGAGTACACAGTTACAACACCGAACTAAGCAGGCTGGTCAGCCAACCACAGACAGTTACGTTTTTGACATTAATAAATAAATATTATGGAAAATATAAATATAAATCGGAAACGTCCATAACTCAAGAACAAATATCCGTGATAAACACATAAATACCCTGACCAGGATTTGATCTCATGTTTGGGCAGGGTCATTACCGACTAGCGTCGGAGGCCGTTAAAAGGTTAAAACTACTTAGTTAAAAGATTCCACTGTCACTGTAAATTCAATAGTTTCTCTTGTTGAAACTTTACTCACACTTCACACTAATAATCTGAGATAATAACACCAATCCAATGCAAAGAATCTGAAAACGCCCCTTAGTTGAAAAAAATCTTAAAAAAGCACGAGTATGTTCTGTAATAATTACGTTTCTAGTTTCTACTTAGATATATAGTGCAAAAATATAACAAATATTTTGGGTCAATTAGTTTTTTATGCTTATCTATCCTGCTTCATTGGAACAGAAATATGCCTTTATTTTTAAGTCTCAGTGAGATTTTAAAATTGCTAGATACTTGTTGTAGAACTTTTTAAATGTGAACTGCACTTCGCTGCACCTGCCGCAATGCAACCGGTGCTAGCAAATCCGCGCGGCAATATCCTTTTATGACCCAAATTGTCTCCGCGCTCAACGTTGCAACTGTTTCCAAAAATAATCAAAGCCGGTTTCCTGTTCAATCTGATTGTTAGAGACTCCACGCTAGCGTCGGCGTCTGATCAACTCAATGCTGGTTAGGTTGTGTTTGTCAGTAGAGATGAGCGAGGATGCGTTGCGTTGCGAGGAATGTGTTTGTTTAGAACCAATCTTAGAGCTGCGCTGCGCAAGGATTGATATGTTTCTATTGGTGCTTAACAAAGACATTCCTCACAACAGATCCTCACTCGTTTCTGGTGGAAACGCAGTCTTAATACAACTCTGCTTAGATGCTGGAGCTCAAAATGAACTAGTGTGGGGTCCTAGCACGTCGCGTATATGGGTTCGTATTAATTTAGCATAAACCATTACCTGATGCGTGACTTTGTATGGGTATATAGTCTGGCAAACCAAAAAGCGCAGTAACAGTCAGAGTAACATGCTATACCCATCCCGTTTTTAGTAGTGAGGGTACTAGCATTAGAAAAAGATAGTATGATTCTAAGCTTTTCCTGTCTAAGCTTGAAGTGAAACAAACTCTGGCCAAACTATAGTTAGCATCAGAGCTAAGCTGTTAAGTAATCAAAATAAACTTAAGATGATTTCACACGACAGCAAGATTTTGTCAAGATCGTTTCGAATAACTCGTCCGCACTTTCGTGACACATATTAACACTATGAACAGTTACAATTACGTCACTTTCTTCACTTCGCGCGACATGTTTCAGAGAGCTTAGGTCTCCATCTTCAAGCACCATGAGTGCTATTTGAACCGGCCCGTAGCCACATGACAAAAGTAACGTGAGTGAAACCTTTAACTTTCTGATTCTCAATTGTCTCAAAGAAGGTCTGATGAATTTTAGTTAAAATAAAACAGGGATGATGAACTTTTATGAATAATAACATAAGTCACGTAGTAATCAGTGATGTAATAACATAATGTTCAGAAGTCAGTTTTAGTCGGAGCCCGCTGGACCTAATAGCCCGAGGGAACTGACGCTGTACGTGCCTAGAATTAAAGTGTATTTGTCAGACAGCTGAGATCTTACTTGTAGGCTAGCGCTAGGAATGCTAATCAGATGTTCAGATGTTTTTATTTACATTTGCTTTCAGTTTGAGCACTTTTTAGGCAAAACACTGGACATTTAAATTCGATGGACGTTATTATATATCGCTAGAGAGGAATCTCTTCCAGACAGCGTAAGAGTAGACGAAAACTAGTAAAACATACATATTTGCAATTGTGATTAATAATTTTCTAGTTTTTAACGTAAGTATATTAGTCACTTAATTAACGCAACTATTACTTAAATGAAACTAATTAATATTGTTCCTGAAAATAATTGGGGATATTTGCAATTTTGATTTAGGGCCTTTAGTTTAAGTTAGATATAGGTTTCTTTAGCTTTTATTTATTTAATTAGTAATGTAGCATTGTATTAGAAATATTCAGTACTAATAGGGTAACATAATAACGTACAATTTGAGCCCGTACCGTACCTGATGCCGTTAAAATATTAGGTGAAAGTTATCTCTGTATGTGGACATCTAGACTCAGAATGAAACGGAGGTCTCGTCTCTCGCGATAACAAGACGCAGGCAATTTCCTGACCGCCCCGAGCTGACATGACCATTTCCACCTCAACGCTCGACCCACATTTTAACGTGACTCAAAATTGCAAAAAAAACAGTAATTTAATGTACCTATGAGCCTGCTAGAACTAATTAACAAATAAACGGTGGAGCTTATAAGAAATTTCTGTAGAAAGTTCATTTAAGTTGCGTTGTTTTCTCTAACTGTTTGGTGTTACGCTTGAATACTTTTAAAATATAACAAAACGCGGCCAATAATTAAGTACTCGACACGTGTTTCGCTTTTAAAAGGCATCCTTCAAAGCTTATTATTGCCAATACAAGCAGACATCCTGACAAAGTCTTTTCTTTTGTGGCATGACTATAACAATTAACAAAGCCGTCTTAATACGTGACGGGGTCCTAGGGCACGTAAGGAAATGGGGCCCTCGGATTGGAAACATGAAAATCAGGGGCCCTCGGGCGCCCAATTAGGGACAGCAATGACTTAAAAAACGTCATCTAAGATCTTTCGGGGCCAATCTGAGGATACGGGCCCTAGGTACGGGCCCCGTGTGCCCTTATGGTAAAGACAGCATTGCATAACAATGGCAAATAAGGGTGCGGCCCATCTAATGGTAAGCAGCTACCGTAGCCTATAGACGCCTGCAATGTCATTGTAATTTTATGCTGAAAATGCTACAAGGATATTTAGGTAAACATATACGACCAACTACATACACTCGAGAACAAAAGTTTCGGGTCACTAGCATTGTCTTAAATATCTCAAAAGATATTAATTTTAAAGATATTAAAGTTTATGTTACTGACCCGAAATGTTTGCTCTCGAGTGTACTAATTCAAGGGGACAGGGCTGCAGTGTCCACTTCGCGTCTATACTACGAGCGTCCTTATTGTTGGTAATCCCATTCATCCGGGTTTTTGGGTCTTAATCCCGGCTCGTACGCTTTCTGCCGCGTCACGGCGCTGACGCCTTTATTCATTACCGGCTACTCCGAGCTACCGGCGACAGAGCTTACGTAACCATTCGCGACGTTTGTGCTATTATGACGAGTGTGTCCAGCTTTTGCGATTATTTTTATTACTAAAATCATAGAGTAACTTATATAGTAGAGCAGCACAGCCTATGAATTTTTTGAAGCTCAAGTCAATCGCGCCATCTGCGTGATAGCCACCTAAAGATACCCAAAATGTGATAGGAAATGTCACCTGCACGGGTAGCCGTGCAAGTGACATACTAGTGGAGTAGTCCACTACTAGTACTATGTACTACTAGTACGCTTATTCTACTATATAAATTACTCTATACTAAAATGAAGAAGGCCCCTAAATGTATGAGTGAATGTAGCCCAACTATTGCGTTATATTCAGAAAAAAAGATTTTTTTTTAAATAAATTTTCTCTGAGTTTTGGTGGTAGGTATTATATGTATTTACATTTAAGAAACACAACAAATTGGAAACAGATGTCCATTACAATGAAAAATTGAACTGTGAAGGACTCTGAACATCACGGGATTCGAACCCACCTCCTTCGGATTGCCGGTCCGACGTGCTCCCAATTACACCAGACGTTCTTCTAATCATCACAGGGAATTAATCTCCACATTGATATTTAAGAAAGACTTGTATGCACCCAGGTGCATGCCACATTATAATGTTCCAATTACATTAAAAATACATTTAAAACACAATCTATTTCAAAAAACCACTACAAATAATCAACCAACATTGAAGTTGTAACTGATTTACATCGGAATAATTTTCAAGCAAATTCTGATATTTCTGATTCAGACGTTTAGGCGCTAGCTGCATCGCGTAGTTAATTCATTGCAGTCGTATTGAAGTCGAATCGTGTCTAAACGTGTTTAAAGTTAGAATACGGCCTCGGTATCCGCACGTCACTGCGAGGGCTATTATGCCTATAATTAATGGCATTTCTATCCCACAGAGCTGATATCATTATCAGCGTATTATTCTCATCTCAGCACTTAGCGAACATGGAACGGAGTGACAAAGCAAGGTCTTACGGTTTGACAGCGTAGCTGGTCATAACGTACTAAGTAACTATATAATAATATCTCCAGCCCTTCTAAAATTATAAATGCGAATCTCTCTCAGTCTGTTTGAGAAATTTTCAAGGCTCAACCTGCACCTGTTTACGTAGGTAATATGGGAGTGGGCTTAAGGACTATCGGGGGGTACTAATTCATCGCAGACACAAGCTGGTTTATGATAAATAACGTGACATTTTACTGCACTTACCGAATATAATTTAGCAGTGGTGGTACCCCAAAAA
Source organism: Pammene fasciana (assembly GCA_911728535.1). NCBI lineage: Eukaryota > Metazoa > Arthropoda > Insecta > Lepidoptera > Tortricidae > Pammene > Pammene fasciana. The sequence continues at coordinate 20,382,344 of OU452283.1, read as the reverse complement.
TGTTCATAGGATAGCCGAAACTAATGGGGCCCACCACTATCAGTCGGCCTGACGATATTGGCCTGTCAGTTGTTCGGAGCTGTCAAATTTTTGTTGGTCAGGTGGACTGATAGTCGGTGGGCCCCCTAATTTGGCTTCCCGTTCTTTCATGCTCCTTTATAACAATTAACTGATCCTTGGGCAAGCTGGTGCAGGCCTAGCAAATACATATCATTTATCAAAAACATCCCCGTTATGAAAAAGATGATTGAAGATCATTAGTTTATTTAAGACAGGTCGGATTTTCATATCAAGCTTAAACGAAACTGCTAAGCAATTTCTATTTCAAATAAATCCTCAAATAATTTCTTTCCAAAACCAAATTCATTCCAATCATCCGCCCTCACCCTTCAAATATCTCAGTTGAAAAGGGATGTAACCATCAAATTGACATACTTTAGTGTTGCCGCTAATCAGCAATGACATTGAAATAAACAGTAAATTCACCCTTATAAAGGGGAGATTTCCCCTCCCCCGCGAAACCACCCCATTGTTAAACCGGATGCTCATCTGAGATCTCATCCCTAATGTCATTGAACTCATATAATATAGAAAATCACGCTCAGCACGCAAAAAGTGGTACAGTAAAAGGAGCTAGTTCTTTTACCGAAGAGAACTGACCGATCTGAGGAAATTGCTAAGTAAAACCGACCGAGCGCTTGTTAAAAAATAGACCAGCGTAAGCAAGGCTTAATGCGAAGCTAGAATAAGGGTGACTTGGTAGTAATAGTACATCACTAAGAAAAATAAGCGGTTAATGCCACTGATAAACCATTAACGTCTACTGCTTTTAACAGTTCCAGGGGAGCGTAATGATCAATGTAGCAAATTTTACTGTTCCAAAAACATTAAAGAATGACAGGAAGGAAATTTAACTGTTTTGACTAGCGAAAGCTATTGTTTTTCAATAATTAGTAATATTCAATCAGTCATTTTTACTGTTTTGTATTTTACTGTCTTTCAAACATTTGTTGATATTGTGCGAAGCAGTTAATCTTAATGAATTGGGGGGTAAGGGGAGAACGGTTATAACATCACAACCAGCCCAAATGTCAACCTCACCTGCTCGCGTCGGTGGTTCGTACGAATAGCCGACGGCGATGGGCTACGTCCATCGCGGTGCCCCCTGCTAGATAACGAGCGAGGCTCTGGCGACCGAGCAAATGGCGGTATAACCATACTCCTGACCGGGCAACCGGTCGGATGAGGCGTCAGCGGCCTTGAGGTTTAAATAACCTCTAAAATGTCTGGTACGGAACGGAACGGGAATCGACCGTAGCTATTTTCCCAAGAAAACCACCATGAGTTCAGATAATAAGAGAAGCGACTTGTCATGCGACCCGGCTGACGCCCGGCGCCAGGGTGGTTCCGGGTCTCCTGGTGTGAAATTGGCTACCGGCTGCAGGAGGGTGCGTCCTCAGGCTCCTTGCAGAAACTGGACTACTGCTGGACAGATTCCACCTCACACAAGTCGGTTAACTATGAAGGAGAATGCTCTCAAGATAGGTACCTGGAATGTACGCGGCATGAAAAAGGTCGGTAAAGCGGAAGTAATAGAAAGCGAGATGGCTAGATATGAATTGGATGTGCTGGGGTTAAGTGAGACGCACATAAAGGAGTGTGGTCACTATGTGTCATCAGACGGCATGCTAAGGATCAATGCTGGTAGCCAGAGTAACAGCTTTAGTGGTGTTGGTTTCCTAGTGGCCAAACACCTTCGCAACAAGATATTAGGTTACAATACCCTGAGTAATAGAATTGTCACCCTCAAACTAGCGGCAAAACCCCAGCCCATTAATCTGATTCAAGTTTATGCGCCGACCTCAAGTTCGTCGGAGGAAACCATCAGTCAATTTTATAGTGATCTAGGAGGGTTGTATCAGAGCATACCGAGTAAGGAGTTTACGTTAATTCTCGGTGATTTTAACGCAAAAATCGGCAGTACTCGTCAGGATGACCACCTTAGAGAGGTTGTTGGAAAATTTGGTCTCGGTTTGAGAAATGAGCGAGGTGAGCGGCTGCTAGAGTTCTGCACCGAATATGGTCTAACGATTATGAACTCGTGGTTTGAGCAACATCCACGACGTCTCTACACCTGGCAGTCTCCTAAGGGCCACCGTAATCAAATTGACTACATTCTCGTAGGGAAGAGATGGAGGTCGTCTGTTCTGTCCACCAAAACCCGACCGGGAGCAGATTGTGGCAGTGACCACCAACTTCTAGCCGCGGTTTTTAGGGTCCGGTTAAAAGTGGTGAAGACACAAAAAACCGCGAAAGTTATTATTTTACCGGAGAGTGCGGAACAACCTTTTGAAAACCTTGTCACATCTCGACTACGCACATTGGATATTGACCCCTTCGAATCGGCAAATACTACCTGGGAAGCGCTGAAAACTACGGTCTTGGACACGGCCAAACATTTCTCCAAGGTTGCTGCCTCTCGAGCGGATTGGATGAGTGATGCGACCTGGAATGCGGTCAAAGAAAGGAAGTCATTAAAGCTCAAAGGTCTAGCCACGCAAGAGGAAAGGCAAGTGTATGCCCAGCTGAACACTCGAGTACAACGTCACTGCAGAGAGGACAGGAACAAGTACATTGACTCTATGTGTAACGACATAGAAAAACTTTCCAACGGAGCTCACACTAAGGACATGTTTCAGAGAGTCAAGGTACTTGCCAAAGATCACAAACCTAAAACATGGTCTATAGGTGATGAAAAGGGAATCCCTATACTGGAGAAGGTGAATGTCCTGGAAAGATGGAGAGACTACTGTCAGAAGCTTTATAGTACGAATGGAGATAACGCTACGAATGGTAGGCTAGATTACTGCGTTAAGGAGCCTGATATTTTACTGAGCGAAGTAGAAACCGCGATAGCGAAACTCAAACTGAAAGCTTGTGGCGGAGATGGTATTACCGCGCAGATGCTAAAGCGCCTAGGTCCAGACGGCAACAAAATACTATACAACATCTGCCAAAAGGTATGGAGGACTGGTTGTTGGCCTGAAGATTGGATTGAATCGACTATAATCCCCCTGCACAAGAAAGGATCCTCTCTTAAGTGTGAAAACTACAGGACTATTTCTCTCATATCGCACGCTGGTAAAGTTCTCCTACATATAATAAATAGGAGACTGGAGCACTTCATTAAAAACCAAATCGCGAAAGAACAAGCTGGGTTTGTAAAGTGTAAAGGGACACGCGAGCAAATAATGAACATAAGGCAGCTCATAGAGAAATGCAGAGAATATTACGTACCGGTAGCGCTCTGTTTTATCGATTACGCGAAGGCCTTCGACTGCATTAGCTGGTCTAAAATGTTCAAAGTCATGAAAGAAATGGGTGTGCCTGAACATCTGGTTTTCCTTGTGCAGAACCTGTACTTAGATGGCAGTTCCAAAGTTCGGATAGATGGCGAAGTGTCGATGCCCTTCAAACCGGAGAGAGGAGTCAGGCAAGGTTGCATATTGTCTCCGCAGCTGTTCAACCTTGTTGGAGAGCACATAATGCGCCGTGTACTGGATGGCTGGAGTGGAGGGATAAAGATCGGTGGCCATGTAATCAATAACCTGCGCTTCGCCGATGACACGACCATTATTGGCGCCAGTGAGTCTGAACTGTCCGAAATGTTGCACAGGATAGAGCAAATTAGCGCAGAGTACGGGCTTCGCATCAATCGGAGTAAGACAAAATTGATGTTCGTAGACCGGGCAGGTGATACGGAAAGAACCTATGAATTGCGTGACCTGGATACAGTGCAAGAATTTGTCTATTTGGGTTCACTGATCGGCAACGACGGAGACTGCGATAAAGAAGTTGTGCGCCGTGGACAAATAGCCAAATCTGCGGTTAAGCGACTAGAGAAAGTATGGAAGAATCGTAACATCAAGCGCAGCACAAAAGTACGACTTATGCGTACACTGGTTTTTTTCCATATTTCTCTATGCAGCAGAAACTTGGACTCTAAAAGCTCGGACCAAAGCCAGAATAGATGCGTTCGAAATGTGGTGTTGGCGCAAAATGTTGGGCATTTCCTGAACAGCGCGGCGCACCAACGTGTCTATACTGCAGGAGCTCAAGATCCAGACTCGCCTTTCCGCTATCTGCCGAGGGAGAATGCTCGGCTTCTTTGGACACTTGGCCCGACGTGAGCCAGACAGCCTGGAAAAGGCTTTGCTTGTTGGGCCAGTGGAAGGCGATCGACAGCGGGGAGGGATACCCACCCGCTGGTTCTCTGCCATTAAAGAAGTTACACGCGTCGGGATCCAGGGTTCCTTTAAGAAGGCAAGGAATCGACCAGAATGGAGAGCAATACAACATAGAGCGACTTATGGTGGTCACGACCCTCAGACATGAGGATTCGACTATGAAGAAGTGAAGAAGAATCTTAATGAAAATCACTTTACTGTGTGACAGTTAGTCATTATTATTTTCAGTGCTATTTATAAGTTTTGTGGTACTATGTCTATTTGTATAATATACAGCTGTCTCGTGATATTTACAACACTTGAAAGTTTGAGCACACGCGTGACAAATTAGCAACTCTCACGTAATTGTACTGTCGCCACTTTACAACCGCACTTTACAAATGGCACCGTTTATGACGAGCTCCCCTCACGTTGTGTCGTCGCGATGTCTATTAGCAGGTAACGGGGGGCAAGTGCCCGCTTAGTATTGTGTAGTGATTGCGAGGGGAGCACTTGTTTCCTAACAACAAGCGTTATTGAGTTCGTCATGCTACGTTTTCTATAAATAACAGCATTTTCTACAAGCGTAGAGTTGGGATTCAGGGATAGAAAGCACCTTAGCTTGTGAAGTAATCCTTGAATCTATTTCTCGAACGGTATAAGACTAATATTACTAGCGTATTGTCATGGAACCCAACTTAATTTGACAGTTCTTTCACTAATCAAATAATATTAGTCTATTACCGTTCGAGAAATAGGTCCCAATGCAAAAAACGTTGTTAAACTGTTTTAAATTGCTGTTTTAATTGTGGTCTGTAGAGCAAGTTTTAGTGAAGCGCAGTAATTAGCTATTTGAATGTGCATTTCGGCATTGCAATCGGTTTACTGTCGAAAGTGCTAAGTGCTTCATAATCGATTTTTTTGGGAAAGAGCTTCCTGCTTAAGTAGCAATAAAGCCTCTATATTAATCACGATCGTTCGAACGATCGTATTGTGGAGAGATTGTAAATTAAGTGTAAAAAAATTGATATAATTCCTGTGTTGCTAGTTTTATCAATGTACTTATTGTTTGTGTCAAGCAAGGGTCTCTTCACACGTCGAGTGATATTTCAGTGTCGTTGTCTGTCAATTAGTAGGTAAGGGTGGCAAGTGCCCGCTAACGGAGAGTTAGTGTAGTGATTGCGAGGGGAGTACTTGCTTCAATTCAAACAATAGTACCTAGGTGACGTGAAAAAGGGATAGATAACTTACGCTATAAGTTCACTCTACATACATATACGGTAAAAGCATGCTAAATTATCACGAAACAGTTTTGATTTGAAATTATTATTAATCGTGTTTTCATTGTATTATTTAGTTGTTCCAAAACACAGTGTTATTGGTCATTTATTACACAGTTACAATAGAATCCCACAATGAGTACTTGTGTCTTCATAGCCAGAACAAAATCCGCTTGACATTAGTAGTCCTTTGGGACCATTTCATTCTCGGGTACGATTCCACTTACAAGGCAACCGTCGGCGAGTCGAATGCACATTAAGTCGACTAAATTTTTTGGAGATTTCGGAGTTGCTCCCATAGTAAAAGTTGTTCAGTATGACCTACCAAATCACCTTGTAGACTACGCCATCTTGTGGTCTATTTTTCTAGTGCGGCTCCCCTTTCAATCCTAGAAATATCTACTGCCTAACTGCGTCCTAAGTTTTATTCATTAATCTGCCCGAGCGGAAAAATAGGACCAGAGAAACTGCGTAGTTTATTAGTTCAACTCGGTACGCAAAACAATAGAAACCGCTTTAGTTAAGGACTACTAACGCCATCTGTCGTAAACTTTGCAACTCGCCACGATTACCACTTCAGATATTATACGGGATTTGTTCCTGTGTTTATTAAACTGTAATCATGAAACTTTTCGGTGCAAATTTATGAGGGTTTTTGTTATTCATGAGGATATGTTAATAGATGTTGTGTTTTAAGACCTTTTAGTTTACTGCAGTGGTCCAGCAAATCCTGTTAGGTAATATAATTAGCATTTTACTTTTATATTTTGAATTAGAAACGTTTGCACTTGGCAGACATGGCAAGTATATAATCTTTTTTTAAATATTTTGACTATGAACCTATTGATTTGTACATGACTCTGCTAAGTATGTATGTACTCATCCTTGCTATGATTCCCAATATAATGTAGCCGGATTTTGGAACTATATCTTTTAGTATATAAAAATTTTTTTTTTTGACATTGATTTTGATCAATAAAACCATGAAATAAGTTTATAATATTATATTTACAAATTGGAAACAGATATCTATATATATAAAAGAAGAAGCTGACTGACTGACTGACTGACTGACTGACTGACATATCAACGCACAGCCCAAACCGCTGGTTCTAGAGATTCCAAATTTGGCACGTAGGTGCCTTATAAGGTCTAGGGGTGCACTAAGAAAGGATTTTTCAAAATTCACCCCGAAAGGGGGTAAAATGGGGGTCCAAAGTTTGTATGGAGAAACAAGATTAGTTTGACTATATTTATTGAAACTTCACCGAATGATTTCTAACAATAAATGAGTAAACACGTGTTTCAGCTTTTTTGAAAATTCAACCCCTTTAAGGGGGAAATGGGGGTGAAAAAATCTGAAAATCAATATGGGTATCGTTTCTATGGTTTATCGGGTCGCTGATTAAGAAAACAACAACCATTTTATTATACAACGTGGCAGGCGTGAAATATCATCCCCTAGGGGGTGAAATAGGGGTCCAAAGTTTGTATGGGGAAACAAGATTAGTTTGACTATCGTATTTGAAACTTCACCGAAGTATTCTTAACAATAAATGAGTAAACATGTGTTTCAGCTTTATTGAAAATTCAACCCCTTTAAGGGGGAAATGGGGGTGAAAAAATCAGTAAATCAATATGGGTATCGTTTCTATGGTTTATCGGGTCGCTGATTAAGAACACAACAACCATTTTATTATACAACGTGGCAGGCGTGAAATATCATCCCCCAGGGGTTGAAATGGGGGTACAAAGTTTGTATGGGGAAACAAGATCAGTTTGACTATCTAATTTGAAACTTCACCGAAGTATTCCTAACAATAAATGAGTAAACATGTGTTTCAGCTTTTTTGAAAATTCAACCCCTTTAAGGGGGAAATGGGGGTGAAAAATTCTGAAAATCAATATGGGTATCGTTTCTATGGTTTATCGGGTCGCTGATTAAGAAAACAACAACCATTTTATTATACAACGTGGCAGGCGTGAAATATCATCCCCCAGGAGGTGAAATAGGGGTCTAAAGTTTGTATGGGGAAACAAGATTAGTTTGACTATCGTATTTGAAACTTCACCGAAGTATTCCTAACAATTAATGAGTAAACGTGTGTTTCAGCTTTATTGAAAATTCAACCCCTTTAAGGGGGAAATGGGGGTGAAAAAATCAGTAAATCAATATGAGTATCGTTTCTATGGTTTATCGGGTCGCTGATTAAGAACACAACAATCATTTTATTATACAACGTGGCAGGCGTGAAATATCATCCCCCAGGGGTTGAAATGGGGGTCCAAAGTTTGTATGGGGAAACAAGATTAGTTTGACTATCTAATTTGAAACTTCACCGAAATATTCCTAACAATAAATGAGTAAACACGTGTTTCAGCTTTTTTGAAAATTCAACCTCTTTAAGGGGGATATGGGGGTGACAAAGTCTGAAAATCAACATGGGTATCGTTTCTACGGTTTATTGGGTAGCTGATTACGAAAAAAACAATGATTTTATAATACAACGTGGTGGGCGTGAAATATCATCCCCCTGTTAGGGTGCGATAGGGTTGAAATGGCTAAATATCAATATGGGTGTCGATTTATGGTATTTTGGGACGTTAATTACGAAAATGGCATCGATTTTGAAATTTTGGTATAGAAATAGTTTTAATCCCGGGAAAGGACATAGATTAGGGCAGCCCTTAAGGGGCTGAAAAGGTGATTGGAATGGAATGTTGTATGGTAATTTTTAACCGTTGAACTGATTTAAATGAAACGACTAAGGGTAGTTTTCATTGAAAAAAAGTAACCCTTAAAGGGGTGAAAAGAGGTTTGGAAGTTTCTATGGGATTTGTTGAAATCGGGGTACCGACTCCGATTCGCACTCAGCCGCGATAAATTCTCATGAAATCATTTATTTATTTATTTATTCAAATTATTCGTTACACAGCATTACAGTAAAAGCCAAGGCACTGCGAACTACAAACCAAAATATATAATAAAAAAAATATATAAACAAAATATATCATGCTGAAAGCGTCTTTTAAAAAAATGGAATAAAAAATGTTCTCTTGAAAAACTCTTGAGGCGCAAGTAAGACCCACACTTGCCGGGTTTTTTTTATTTCCTAAAATCATTACTTAAGGGGGTGAAATGGGGGTTGAAAGATTTAATGGGGCATATTTAAACGTTGAACCGATTGAGATGAAACTTGGTATAGAGATAGTTTGTGTCCCGAGAAGCGACAAAATAGTATTTATTCCGAAAAACAACTCTTACGGGGTGCAAAGTAAAGGGGTTGGAAGTTTTATAGAGAATTATTTACAGCTGAACCGATTTAGATGAAATTTGGTATAGACATAGTTTGAGTCTCGGAAAACGACATAGGACGCTTTTATCCGGAAAATCAACCCTTTTAGAGGTGAAAAGGGGGTTGAAAGTTTGTATCGGGAATTGATAACCGCTTAACCCATTTAGATGATTTGGTATAGAGGTAGTTTGAGTTCTGGGGAAGGATACATAATAGTTGTTATCCCAGAAGTCATTCCCTAAGAGGGTAAAAAGGGTGATCTATTACTAATTCCACGCAGAGGAAGTTGCGGGGTAAAACTTTTATTCATTAGAGTAGAAATCTGCATTAATCATAATCTCTTAGTAAATAAGTTACTACAAGCAAGTCGTTGCTGGCGATGGCGTAACAATAAAAGAAATATTGCAACCATTTCATTAAAAAAAAAAAAGGGAAAGCCTTCATCAAAATATCATATACCGAAACCTCCAGAAAGTAACAAATACTTTTCCGAAAAGCGCATCTAAATCGGTTCAGCCAAACGCGAGATAATCGCGGACAAACATACATACAATACAGAAATGAGGGTCAAACTGATAATCTCCTTTTTAGTACTTTTAGTACGCGGGCGAAGCCGCGGGCAACTGCTAGTCCATTATAAACGAATAAAACAATCTTGGCGAACTCTGGAGCATGACAAGAAATATTACCTATATTTAAAATATTAGATTTTTCTGCGTAAATCTTTTGGTTATTTTCCCTGTTAAAATATATATACACGATCACTAAAGTGTTAATAAGTACTAAGTAAGTAGGTAAATGATGCCGATTAATATTTATAAATGATGTCTTCTTTCCTACAGACCCTGGGTGTGTGGAGATGAGCAGTGCCCTCCGCCCCGCCGTCCTCCCCCCGCCCCGCGCCCCGCCCCGCCCGCGAGATGTCGCTCGCGGTCTCGCTTGTCTCTCTACTGCTTCTTATTGGTGAGTTACGCTACTGTTTTTAGTTTATTTGTGGCCCAAAGCGAATATTGTCGCAAACTTAGTATGGATTATATAAAACACACATAATAAATGTACAAGGACGAACTTATTACTGTAAAATAAATATTTATTCCAAAGTAAAAATCCATAGTATTCACAGCGTAGGTTTCGTCATAGTTCTAGAGCCAAAATTGGAATCCATAAAATGCTTCGTCAAAAAACACAAACACACTGTAAAAAACAAACAAATGTGAAGTTTTTAATTACGTAATTTACTAGATTGTCGACTGTTAAAAACCCGCTATTACCTACCATTAAGTTTCAACTAGTAGGTAATTGTACCTAATCAAGCACCAACAGTCCGGTACCTTTTAATTGAAAACGTCGCCAATTCTTTTACATTATAAATTACTCTTGGGTATGTGTTTTATAATGTATGTGGTTACTGGGCCTTAACTTCAACATGACTTCAACGCTACTCATGATGGTGACGAATTCCTTATGGCCGGAAGAGGTGCTCCCGCCGCTCCCAGTCATCCGACCATGATGACACTTGACAGTGTTATCTACGATCGCGGGCGAGTTTATAATATATCTCTACTATTATCACAACGTCTAAAGAGCTGTGTTGATTTGGCCCTTATTGAATTTAACTCAAGCGTGACAATGTACTTTAATCAGGGCCATCCACAAAAGTTTGGCTTTAAATCAAGCACAGTATTTACGAAACTTGGGGTCAGGTAATACTGAATGAATACCCGCAATAAATGTACGAGGTCGATACATTGATTGCATATTGTTATGGTATGTATATACCTACTCGTAAAGTTGTTGTCAAATTGTTTCCTATTAGTAATATAAATCTGTATTGTGCTAACATTGCATTGTAGATTTGAGATAAAAATCCCTACTATTTATTTGGAAATACATTATTATCTGATATGATATAAAACTGTGTACGGACCAAATTTAAGCCAAAATACATCAGATATCCTGTAGTGTACACCAGACATATTTAAGCAATTATGAACTGTAACGCTGCGAAATAAGGTTATTAATATAACTCACGGTTTTTGGGTCCCAGCACACGTGCTGGAAGGATATCGCGTTGACAGACTGGCTTTTCACAACTACCTCACTTTGTACACATGTGTCAAAAGTCTACCCACATTGGCTATACATAACAGTTATAAAAGGTGCAGATAAGATTACAAAGTCAAAAGATACGCGTCATAAATATTTCAACATCGTTGAACTATAATGCGTAGTAGTAAGGGCGAAAATTGTGTGGATATTTACTACACGAGGTACAAATGACCCGCGAGACTGATGGATGTTCACGCCACTTTCCCCTCGAGATAGTTCAAACTGTTCACTTGTGAGACGCGGTTCGAATTATGACCGCAATGCTGCTTGCTGTTCAAATTATGACCGCAATGCTGCTTGTGGTCGCGGTCTACTGGAGCGGCATTACTGGTTAGAAATAGTAAATTTATTTTAAAATTCGCAGAAAGTGACTCGTTACGCGTATTCGGGTACTAGAAGTGATAATAAGCTTGAAGGAACAACAGCCTCAGCGACGATCAAATAGCGTTGACCTTTGATGACCTTTTCAATATTTATTTTAGGGACATCCGCGGACATCTAGCTTAAGGTTGTTGATCTCTTGATATTCTAATATAAGAAGCTTGTATTGCCATTAAATGTATTTATCCACACTATCTACACCCATATCCTTCAAAAACCGTATGTAATTACAACCATTATTGCAACTAGTACTGTAACAACTGTGACAGTGTGGTAAAAACGTACGAAAATTCATTACTTACTACTGTAACGTAATGAGATTCCGGCCTCCTCCCCGACCGCGGTCCATGGCGGTGGCTGTGGCAGAAGTGGATGTGCGGGTGAGGTGCTCAAAATGTTCTTTACTTTAAAAAATCTTTGACTGACACCGATATTAATGAAATCGAAAAATTGCAGTAACATTACTCGTATTAAAAATATTTATAACGGGTTACTCACGTAATTTTTGTCGATTTTTGCTCGACATGTTTCGATCAATTTACGATGATCATTTTCACGAGCGGCCTTCCGCGACGGCAGCGCGTCGGCTACCCGTTATAAATATTTTTAATATGTTAGAGTCTCACGAAAGTTTTATAGTTAACATTACTCGTACTGAAAACTTAACCAAAAAATTATGTACAGTGTTTTAAAGAGTCGGGAACGCGTAACGTATCTGTAGTCACAGACGTCCATAGGCTACGGTGACCGCTCACCATCAAGCGGGCCGTATGCTTCTTTGCTACCGACGTGGTAAACAAAAAAAAATGTTTTCACGTTTTTTAACCATACATAAAACATACGACCCCGTCCCCCCGTTTGCCCGCAACCCACAAATCTTCTTAATGAACATGTGTAATGTACGATTCACATCCAGCGACCGGAAACGCGCATCTTACTAGTGATAGAGGAATCTGAACCTTGTAACGTAGTAATTACGGTTCACATTCCCGCAATCTCGCAGTAATGAGTGTGGTGTAATCTGACGCGATTGTCGCGGGTCACTCCCCAGGGTCCGCTCGGCATCCTTACTCACAAAACATTTTGGTCTGAGCCATCCCAGCAAACATTTTTGGTAAAAATAACGATAAAACCACCTATTATAGGTCGCAAATCTGACAGTGACCAAAATGAGTTACCTCGAATCGACTTGGAATCCACGTGGAATCCACCAAAGTGGGGAAAAAAAGCACGTGCCGGCTACGTCGATTCCACGTAATTTTAGTAATTGCGACCTAATGGTTACTGCATAGGTAATGTTTGCGACGTGGATTAAACGTCGCCACGACGTGTCATGTGGTTGCAATGACCAAAATTGGTAAGACTTACCATTTTTCAACATGATTTCAACGTGTTTTTTACCATTTAATTACCCGGAAAGGTTACTTTTATGAAATATCATGCAGAGAAAGAGACAAATATATAACGAGAGTATTATCTTTTCGCTCACAAACAAAATGTCTAACTAAAAATCAATCTTAAGTTTTGCAACGAGAATGGCGGCCATTACTTGGCGTAAAATAAGTAGTAATTATCTAGGTTGATTACGCAGGAATTATACGATGAAATCTTGTGCGCTGAAAATTTTCTCGTGCAGTATGTTAGGTTTTTATTCAAAACTACTGATGGGCTTTCGAAATACTTAAGTATTACTTTTTTTTTTAAGCTCATAAGTAGTATGTATTGCTTGTAATTGGGGTTCGTAATTTTGTGTTCGGTGTATGTAAATATATTAAATTGACTTTATATTTTTTTTTATATAAATGATAATAAAGGTGCCGAAAGATTTTATTTTTCTAGGTATTACAACATGCCTAAAGTATGCAATTTGGAATAACACGTCCTAATTATAACAAAACAAAATGTCGGCACGACTAAGAAGTTAAAATTTACCTAAAAATGCGACGTATTGGTATTTAAGTCAATTTTAGGTAATATATACTTAATTCTGCGACCTAATGGTGCAGAGTAACCGTTCGAGGTTGAAGCGACCGCCATCACAACGTCGCTATAACCGCGCCTCGCGAGGCGCAATCGTATTCAGTATCATCATAGACCTACCATAAAATAGACAGAGGGGCAGCGTATATACCCGACAGGGACAGCTATATTTTGACAGCTAAGATTTGGGATACCACATGTAAAAAATCCCCCATTATTTTACCATAAATCTAGTTTTAATATTATTATTATTTTCTCCAGATACTAAAATGACAGCTGAATCTGGGCAATCTGAATTAATCAGCCCAATCCGACCATCAAAGTAGGTATAGTCTGGCAAACCAAAAAGCGCAGTAACAGTCAGAGTAACATGCTATACCCATCCCGTTTTTAGTAGTCTGAGTACTAGCATTAGAGAAAGACCGTATGATTCTCCCTGTCTATGCTTGAAGTGGAACAAACTCTGGCCAAACTATAATTAACAGCTAGACATATGTATGTCTAAGTTACTACCTAAACTACCTAACATAACAATTATTTTAGTAAAACATATTCATTAAAATGTTTGTTTTCGTGAAATTCAATAATTTTACTCACACTTAAAGTTTAAACTTTCAATATTACGTAACCCAATAATTAACCAACTTAATGGGTAAAGTCACTTTAAAAGCACCGGCCACCCTAAACTAGGCCAGTGACAGTGACAGTTCGATGGCAGACACCCGATGGCAGAAAATATGCACACAACAAAAACGCATACGGGACGAGGGACTGAAAATCTATCATTGCTTCTCATTTGCACGCGTACGATTGTGTATGCGCACATCTCTTTCATCAGTGTATATGTATGCGTAATGTTACCCCCCTGAGTATCATCAGTTGCCCAAGTAGTGCCCCTAGTATACAAAATAAAGCCGCAAATCGATGTACAGTTTAGCTGTTTGGCGCACACATACTAGAGGTCAAAACAAAATTTTTGATCCGCAGTTTTAAAAAAAAAATCTCTTAGGAGGGGGTGCTGATTCATATTTTTTTTAAACCTATCGTGTGTGGTATCATATGAAAGGGCTAATAGAGGCGGTTCTAAAAATATACCACATCATTACATTTCAGCCATTTTTTTAGGGTTCCGTAGCCAAAATGGCAAAAACGGAACCCTTATAGTTTCGCCATGCCCGTCCGTCCGTCCGCGGTCTAGCTCAGTGACCGTTAGCACTAGAAAGCTGAAATTTGGTTTGAATATGTGCGTTAACCAAGCCGACAAAACGGTAGAATAAAAACGCGAAAAATATATTTTGTTAGGGTACCTCCCGTACACGTGAAGTGGGGGCGAATTTTTTTTTCGTTCCAACCAAGTTGTGTGGGGTATCGTTGAATAGGTCTTTTAAAAAGAATTGGGGTCTTATAAAACAGTTCTTGGATAAAACTAATACTTTCGGAAATAATAGCTTCGAAAGTTTAAAACAGGGCGTCCCCCCCCCATCTAACTTTTGAATCGTGGGTCCTAAAAATTTGAAAAAAAATCATGAAACTGAGGCCTAATGAGTACCTTCAATGAAAACTATATTGAAATAAACCGGTTGAGCCGTTTTTGAATTACCACTCAAAAACCCATAGTGAAAGGACGTAAGTGAAATGACATAAGCGCCGCCAAATTTCTCATACGTAACGACCTTTTGAATTAATGAGTTGTAGTAGGCCGGCAACTACGGAACCCTACACTGAGCATGGCCCAACATGCTCTTGGCCGGTTTTTTTTTAACTAATATCTCTAATGTACAGATTTTCGACCCACCTCTGCTTTATTTTATGTATAGATGAATACCTGGAAGGTTGTATAAATTTATATAGGTTGGATTCTATTAGCAACTATTTTCACAAGCTGTGCCATGTTATAGATGACGTAAAAAAAATTTGTGCACTTTCTGGTATTAGTACTTATCATCAGTTTGAAAATTCACTTTAGTCGACCCTGCACGAGTCTAATTTTACAGAGATACCGCAAATCGATGTACAGTTTAGCCCTAGTAAAGGTACCCTAATAAAATATATTTTTCCAGTTTTTATTCTACCATTTTGTCGGCTTGGTTAATGCACATATTCAACCCAAATTTCAGCTTTCTAGTGCTAACGGTCACTGAGCTAGACCGCGGACGGACGGACGGACGGACGGACATGGCGAAACTATAAGGGTAGTTGACTACGGAACCCTAATTAGTTAGTAGCTCTTAGAATCGGTAACAGAACACGTTTCGAACAGCAAAGGGGTGTTCGGAGGGCGGAGCCCCCCGCTTAAAAAAATACTGGTTGCCAATTATACCAAAAATTGTTAGATCAAACATTTAAAATGGGAGAAAAAGAGTTTTGATAGAGTTTACCACGTGATGAAAGAAAGGGGGCCTGGGGGGCGGAGCCTCCTGCATTAAGAAGAAACACACCGTACTATTGCTAATTATACCACAAATTGTAAGGTTGAACATTTAAAATGGGAGAAAAAATATTTTGATAGAATCTACTACGTGATGGACGGTAAAGGAAGGGGGCTCGAGGGGCGGAACCCCCCGCATAAAGTAAAAACACACCGTACTATTGCTAATTAAGTAAGTATACCAAAAATTGTTAGGTTGAACATTTAAAATGGGAGAAAAAGAGTTTTGATAGAATTTACCACGTGATAGATGGGAAAGAAAGGGGGGTTCGGGGGGCGGAGCCCCCCCCCCCCCACATAAAGATGAAACACACCGTACTATTGCTAATTATACCACAAATTGTTAGGTTGAACATTTAAATGAGTAATAATAAAATCTTCAATCTTGTCAATTGGCAATTACTATTATTACTAACTAATGGTGTTTCATGAACGTGGTGATCTTCATCCAATTTAGAACTAAAACTGGTATCCGTTCTGCGAGGACATTGAAACATTAGAAAGTTCATGTGTCTTCCATATGATTTATTAAAATTTTACGACTTTTATTTTTCCATATAAAATATTTCAGCACGCAATTTATCGCTACCTACATGATTACTTTGCCCTAAAATGTCACATTTGATGATGTGTCAAATAAGAGTATACGCAATACATTGCGTACCGAAGCAAAATAAAAAATCAATAGCTCTATGTTAACTAAGAGTTAACTCAATATTTATTACAATATCGCATTATAATTTCAAAACTTGCGTCTGCCTTCCATTTGAGGTAATATCAAATAAACACGCGGTATATTGCCATAGCAATAGGCCACACTTCGGAAGCAGCTTGTGTGTGTTATTGAAACGGTATCAGTATCAATAGATTGACACAAAGTTGGATATCCATGAAAACTGGAATTAGAAGGTAATTCACAATTTTGTTCTTTTTTTAATATTTCACTTTGAATTTTCATATTAGACTTCCTATAGTAACTGCTGGAATGTCTATATTTTTTTTGTCTTTGGCCATTGTAAATTAAACACTAGTTTTGATTTCAAAACAAAATAACCATTGGGTAAAAACGTCCTATTTCACCGAGAAATGACTTATTTGTGACTAAAACAAACTTGACCTGAAGTCGCCTCGCAAACTTCAACTTATTAGTTATTTTTTAGGGTTAATTTGACTATTAGGTTATCTAAATGAAACCTTATGGTAATTTTAGTACCTTACAATTATTTTTAACTTTATAGTCTCAATTTAGTATCTATGGAAGGTCATATTTACCACGAAATTGGTAGCAAAAGCTACTTAAATCGTCGACCTAAAGGTCCCCAGTGTAAGAAACAATTACGTCGCATATACACCTAATATGCACCTACAAGTATATATTAACTATTGGTCGAGTTTCGTGGTTAATTTTACCTTATATTCTGCTCATTCTCAACCTTTAAGTTTCTGACCTTATGGTGTATTGATTAAGGGAAATTTACGTTTTAATGTACAATATTTTTACGCGGAAGTATAAATGTACGATATGTGAATTTATGTGGTGCGTATGACGTAATTTTGACCTAAATTAGTAATATATTCTAGAGCCTGGGAAAAAGCACTTAGAATGTTTGCTGGGATAGACCTAATATAAGATAATAGAGAATATAAGGACGCAATCCGGGGAAAATTAAAGTGTGATTCCATGATGAGCCGATGTCTCGCGCACAGTGCACAAACATACACTTATTGGAGTTGTTAGGTTTTAAGTTTTTACGAAGCACCGCTCGCCAACGATTTGTGTAACATGTGTGTCGTAGAAACACGAGGAAATCGGTAGATAATGGAATCACAGTTTTGTATATTTTCTAAGTCCATGATTTGAGCTGACGAATATAATAACCTGGACCCTGCGTGAAGGTGCATAGAGGTTCGTCGCAGTGAGCGGTAGCTTCAGTAATTAGGAATGCTCGTGCACAATCATTTTGAACAAAAAAGAACCGACTTCAGTTAGGCTCCGCGCTGCTTTTCCAAGAGGAAATGCCCGAGTTGCTGTATAAAATACTGAAATCACTACAGGTGTGGCTATAATAGTTGAGTTTCTCGTAGCAAATATCAGTGAATACTGCTCTTAACTACTAGTCCTATGATAATACCAAAAAACTGGTACTAGATCACGCCTTCCAGTTTTTTTGCCTAATTCAACCGCTCTAGTAATTTATGGTTCGACCGATTTCATCTCGTAAAGAATGGAGCTAATATTCCGAGACCGGCCCGGATGACCGCGATCCGTCTGCGTCCCAGCCGCATACTTGCCTTGACACAGTTTACTAAACTTATATAAGCCTTAAAGCTATGGAATTAAGGTCCACCAAAGTTCAGTTAAATGTTGAATTCCCCTCAATTAGCTCTGCCCAAGTTTCACCTTTCATTGACTGGGGAATCGCTTTTCTTATTACTGTTATCAATTCAGAGATTTTGGGGTTCCATTCTTTGCGGACAATGAATAGTTCACTTTGTATATCATCATCACACTCATTTTAAGCGTTCAGCTTGCGATCTTTTCTCATAAATTGGCTTGATGCTTTCGTAAAAACTAGGTACCCATCATAGTCATCATGGGATTAGGTGGTGATCTAAATTGAGCCGTTAGTAAGAATGATGAGGATGTAAAATGTTTTAAATAATTGTAACATATTCTATTTCAAAGTCTAAAATGAATAGGCTGTACTGAGCCGAGATGAAGTAAAACCCATCGTATATCGTTGTTTACGAGTTTGGACGAAGTCAATGGCCCGAGCTAATGCAATGAAACCCCCAAAAAAGGGGTTCTTCTGATCTAATTATCTCTAATTTCCGTGAAAATACATGTATGATGATATTTATTGCAATCATCCACCGAGCCTTTAACTCAATCGAACCTGAGGTCTGCCCAGTGACCTATGTAATCCCAAGAATTGGCATAGCATCGGGTTTTGCGAAAGCGGCTGCCATCGAATTTCCTTACTTAGAAGGTAAACTATTAGGACTTATGGATTTTAAGTTCGGTTCTCTCATGATGTTTTCGTACTTAAGTTCCAAAAAAATCATTATTAGGTACAAGCCAAAGTTTGAACCCAAGGCCTCTGATTGAAAGCCAGACAATTTACCGCCAGGCTACCAGCGCTTCAGTGGATTGATATAATATACATATACATTATCTGATGATAATACTTATTTGTGAAGATAGTATTTATTTAAAATGCAAGTTAAACTCACTGATTTATTTATCATCCCAATTAACTTGATATTTTTTGAATGTGTCATTAAATAGTTAGTGTGGTGTTATTTGTCCGCCACCAGAAACGTCTACACGGCTACAGTATACTATTTTAGGAGCTTATTTCTTTAGAGAATTCTTATACATAATACGACTTTTTGCCAATATCGACGGAATAAAAGTCACCAGCAATTTCGCAATATTGTCTCAAGTGCGAGAGAGACATCGTTAGTATTTATCGCGAGTGCGAGCAAGACGGGCGCCGCGGGACCGATTCTGTTGATTGTGCGGATTAGCTACAATGCGGCATACCCCGTTACTCTAAAACTTACCTTACCTTTAACAACTTAAAGGTGAAACTCGATCGGATAAGTTCCGGAATCAGAAGCGTGGCATCGTATTAAATCCTCGTACACTGTAAAAGCTACTCTACCGGAAAGACTTTAAGGTTGTAATTAGATTGGAGCCTCAGGATCACAAGTAAGGTATTAGTTGCAGTAATCCGATCGTAAACAGACCGTATGTTCTCTAACATGTACGAGTCAGACGGATAGGATAAACCAGTGTAACGTGACCCCAAAATCCTAACTATTCTAGTTAGTTAGTAGTACCCTCACTGATACTGCTTACTATTCAGTAAGCAGTATCAGTGAGGGTAACTACCCAGATCCCACGAAGATACGTTATAAATGATTCTAAAACAATCGATGCTGCTTCTAACAGGGATGAAAAAAAGACCAACGGTTGGTGCACTAAAAAGGTCACAAATAAAAAATTACATTTTCCGTAGTACATTTCTATGAAACTTTGGTTTACGAGACACAAAACTCGGCTTAATGACAGAGCACAGACTAGTCCTTCCTGGTTGTACTGGTCCTGCGAGTAACTTGTTATACTGGAATAGCAACCCCCCCATTAAAGGGGGGCTATTATGTAAATCTTTAAGGTTACCTTTATACTCGTATTAGGCTTGATGAGGCTTTAATGTCGGCAATCAAATTATACGCACGGCTATTGTTCTCGAGTGTGGGGGGGAGGGGGGGATCGGATTTGACGTACATTGTTAGAGATAAGATGAAAGCAGATAGAACATGAAAAGACGTGTCAAGAAGATAATCTTGTGACCCAATTTGATGAAATAGTAATACAGTTGTTGATGCTGCTGAAGTCGCTTATCGAGTAAGATGTTCTTGGCAATGAAAGGCAAATCTTGGCAAGACTTTATTGTTAAGGTAACAGGAGAAAGTCAAGAAATAGGGCTAGTTAAGTCATTCAAATCGGGATCCCTTTGTTTCCCATAAACTTGTTGTTTCGAATTTCGATAGTCAGAAATTGATATACATATAATTTATGGGCATAAACATCAATAGTCATAATTTTTGTAAAGCATAACGTTTCATAGTTCTAATAATAAAGATCTATAATATTAAACACTATAATCGCAAAAGGCATAAAATTTATGTGTATAACATTCGAAGGTCTATCAATAATTATTCAGAAATATTTTAAGGCATATATTTTATCGGACTAATAGTCGTTAATCATATCGTTTTAATGTCATCCCTTTGTTTTCCATAAACTTATTGTTGTCCCAGAGATAGGTAGGTTAGGGTTATTTTTTTATGACCCTAAAAACGAAACTGCTCCCAGAGATAGGTAGGTTAGGGTTATTTTTTTATGACCCTAAAAAAGAAACTGCTCCCAGAGATAGGTAGGTTAGGGTTATTTTTTTTTGATGACCCTAAAAACAAAACTGCTGCCAGAGATAGGTAGGTTAGGGTTATTTTTTTTGATGACCCTAAAAACGAAACTGCTCCCAGAGATAGGTAGGTTAGGGTTATTTTTTTTTTGATGACCCTAAAAACAAAACTGCTGCCAGAGATAGGTAGGTTAGGGTTATTTTTTTTTTGATGACCCTAAAAACAAAACTGCTGCCAGAGATAGGTAGGTTAGGGTTATTTTTTTTGATGACCCTAAAAACGAAACTGCTCCCAGAGAAAGGTAGGTTAGGGTTATTTTTTTTTTGATGGCCCTAAAAACAAAACTGCTGCCAGAGATAGGTAGGTTAGGGTAATTTTTTTTTGATGACCCTAAAAACGAAACTGCTCCCAGAGATAGGTAGGTTAGGGTTATTTTTTTTATGACCCTAAAAACGAAATTGCTCCCAGAGATAGATAGGTTAGGTTTATTTTTTTTATGACCCTAAAAACGAAACTGCTCCCAGAGATAGGTAGGGTATGGACTATAAAAAATCGGAACTTAAAATTTGTGCAAACTGATATACACCCCTAGTTATCATTATAATCTACGATTAAAGAACTTAAAACAATTATTATAAGCAAGTTTATTGCCTTCAACATTATGTAATAGACACCATTTGGACTTTGAATATTATGAGTAACAGAATTTATGACTAACAATTATTATGACCTGCAAAAATCGGACCAGCAATTTAGATTGTAAAATTTTATGACTATTGACAATATGACTAATAAAAATTATGATCGAAAACGTTATGGACTGACAAAAACGGAAGTTAAAAATTATGGGAACCAATAGAGACCCATTCAAATCCTATGTTTCCATTTACATACATCATCATCATCATCATCTCAGCCGAAAGACGTCCACTGCTGGACATAGGCCTCCCCCACTGAACGCCACAATGACCGGTCCTGTGCCACCCGCATCCAGCGGACTCCAGCGACCTTCACCAGGTCATCAGTCCACCTTGTAGGGGGCCTACCAACTCTTCGCCTTCCGGTGTATGGTCGCCATTCGAGAACCTTAGTGCCCCAACGGCCATCGGTTCTCCGTGCAATGTGCCCTGCCCATTGCCACTTAAGTTTAGCGATCCGACGGGCTATGTCGGTTACTTTGGTTCTGCTACGGATAGTATCGTTTCTGATACGGTCACGCAAAGAAACTCCTAACATAGCCCTCTCCATTGCTCTTTGGGTGACTTTAAGCTTTTTAATGAGGCCCATTGTGAGCGACCACGTTTCAGAGCCATAGGTCATCACTGGCAACACACACTGGTCAAAGACTTTCGTCTTGAGACACTGCGGAATATTGGACGAAAAGATATGTTTCAGCTTCCCAAACGCTGCCCAACCGAGACGGATTCGACGATTGACCTCTTTCTCGAAATTGGACCTACCTAGCTGGACTGTCTGTCCGAGGTATACATAATCGTCTACAACTTCGAGCGTAAAGTCTCCGACTGTAATAGGGGTTGGTACTACATGGGCGTTAGACATGACTTTCGTTTTATCCATGTTCATCCTTAGACCAACCCTCTCAGAGCCTTTACTGAGGTCGTCGAGCATCGTACTTAAGTCCTCCATGGTCTCAGCCAGGACTACGATATCGTCGGCAAATCGAAGATGAGTGATGTACTCGCCGTTGATGTTGATGCCACACATGATGATGAGTGATGTTTACATACATACATACATACATATAATCACGTCTGTTTCCCAGAGGGGTAGGCAGAGATGACGGCTTTCCATTTGCTACGATCCTGACAGACGACTTTCGCTTCACTCACTCTCATAACGTTTTTCATACATGCTCGTCGGTTTAGGGTACTTCTGACCTGGCCTTTTGTAATATTTCCCCGATCTGGTTTCCATTTATGACCTTAATAATAGTGCACCGTAAAACCACCAGTCCCAAAGCTCACAACTATGCTCCAAAAGCTTCCAACTGTCTGAAATGAACCTCGAATATCTTCGTTTAGGCGTAATTATTCCATATTTAAATGACCGAGTTCTATCGCAAAATTATGGACATTCGTAAATGAAAAAAATACTTTACACAACCGAAACGAAGATTGAAATTGATACGTAATGAAGTACGAGTATTTGAACCATAGTTGCAATACTAGATTATAGTTTGGAGGTTTTAGGCGATTATCACACTGGCGACGGATCCGCATGCGGCGCCAGTGTGATAATTGCCTCACGGTACTATTATTTTAGATTACAATGTTATCCAGCCATTTAATCTCATCGCAACACCGAAGTCCCAATCATTCGCGCGTGCCAATAATCGGCACACGTATCGGCACTAATCCTCCCCCCCCCCATTACGCCCTACCTCCCATTGATTGATCGTACGCCCCAGCTGATCTACGTGTTCTGATCACTTGCCTAGCAAGTTAATATCTCACACGTCCCAAATAGTTCGGGTACTTATTTACCTTAAAATCTGGTCCCATCTGGAAGAAAGCATGAAACTTGTATTTATGTAGCTTTTATAGGTACAAAGAGAGATTATAGTAGAAATAAGTCGCTACCGGGGTATTTTTACTACGTCTTCCCCACTCTCTTTTATGTTTCAATTTACAGGATTTTTTGGGGCTCCCACCGCACTATAATATGCGAAGTCCGGTTAAGGATAAGTGGCTAAACGTAAATAAATAAATATAAATATTATGGGACAATCTTATAAAAATTAAACTAGTCCCACAGTAAGCTCAATAAGGCTTGTATTGTGGGTGACGATATATACAATAGATTGATAAATACTTAAATACATACAAAACATCCATGACTCAGGAAAAAATATCCGTGATAAATACACAAATAAATACCCTGACCAGGATTCGAACCCGGGACCTCCTGCTTCATAAGGCAGGGTCAATACCAACTAGGCTAAGAGGCCGTTAAACGTAAACGTAAGGTATTTAAAATGATCATACTTTTGGTCCTACAAAACCATGTCAAACCCCATGCTTAACACATTTGGCAATGACTCACTCTTATATTGGTTTCCCGAGCCAATAGTTCCGATCTATGAGAACGCCATTGGCAGCAAAGTCGTGGAATGAGATTAGCGCCATCTGTCAATGAGCGCGTGAACCAATCACGCCGGGGAACTGCCAAATCGACAGAATATTAAGCAAGGTCTAATGATCTTGATCAAGTGTTTATACGAGTAGAGTGCATTCTAAATACACGGCCTCTGTTTATCACTTTATCCTGACAATCAAAGCAGGGGGGTGATTTTTGAGATTCGAGCACTCGAAAGTGACATTTAAAACTCTGAATAAAACGATGAAATTATGTTTTAAAAATAACGGCGTAGGAAATTTTAAATCATGATTTGATTGATTATTTAAATTATTCATGCAAAAAAAAAAATGGCGACAAACTTTTGTGTGCAATTATTTTCGAGCTTATTTTTTTTGAATTCGA
The DNA here is from genome assembly GCA_911728535.1 of Pammene fasciana. Classification (NCBI taxonomy): domain Eukaryota; kingdom Metazoa; phylum Arthropoda; class Insecta; order Lepidoptera; family Tortricidae; genus Pammene; species Pammene fasciana. The sequence goes on along the minus strand of OU452283.1, from coordinate 20,358,208 downwards.
GCGTTCTTATTATTTTTTACAAACCATCCGCCAATGCAAAAGTTATTGATAATTACCGATGTAGTTTTATTTTTGTTTTCACCTCAGCAGCTCGAACAAGCCTACTTCATCACTCCCTGGAGTGAGAAAGTTTTTTCGCAGGGAAAGATGAGGCTGGTTTGAGCTGCTGAGGTGAAAATAAATGTGGTTAACTTTACTTGGTGTTGAATTTTTTTTACCTTTGATATGTTTTCACTACTGAGGTAAAAAGTTGTACGTCATTTATCATGTATTTATCCATTGCTTTCATACATGCTCCTTACATTCTAATTTACATTAAAATTTAGAAAACATTATGAAGGGCCCTGAGGGGCAATGCAATGCTGAGGCCAGAGGCAGACCGACGTATTTTATGAATTAAACTATACAGGTAATTTCTTTTGCTAGAAGGTTTTTGAGTAAATAGATGAATGAGTATGTATCACAGTTATTTTACATCTCGGTCTTTTGAGTCCCTCGCTATGCTCAAGATTCTAACTTAGAATCACTCGCTTCGCTCGTGATTCAATTATAGTACCTAGTTTAGGGCCCAGGACACTAATTCTAGGCTTATCTTGCGACAATTATACCAACTTAAGTTTCTGAATGTACATCTATGTAAAAAGTTGTAATCATGATACCCAAATAAATCATTTTTCATTTTCATTTTTCGCTTACTCGGGACTCAAAATCAACACTCGCAAGAAAAACCAACTTTCCTCTCTTATTGCACAAATAACTACTTATTACCGGTTTGCATTAGGTACTTATTGTTGACATTTTAACTCAATATAGAGACTATATAGGCTTTATTATGAGTGAAATGCCTGATCATTCTCAAATATCCTAACTATTCCATTCTTAAGATATCTTATTGAAATGAGTTGGTTTGAATTCACAACCTTCTAGTGTGAAATTCACACGCTTTAACGCTGAACTACCAAAGTTTTACTTTATACGTTTGTTTGTCGTCGTGGTATAACAGAAAAACACTTTTTTTACGACCAAGAAAGTGCGAATTAAGGTCGTATTGTAAGGGCCATATTCTTAGCACTAGTTTTTAGGGGCCATCAAGTTTTACTGCCCTCGAGGGCCTCTCATCGATAGATAATAGCCAGATAACACTCAATGGTACAGTCAGCACCACATATCCACTTATAGCTGTAACAGTTGCATTGCAAAGACTCAACTCCAAAACTAGAATTTAGTGATCGAAATATTATACATTGAAATAGAAATATTTTTACTCGTAACATTGGCAAAATAACAAATAAATTACTGATAATACAGATACACACAAGAACAAATCACAAGAACATTCAGAACAAATCGATGTTTTATTTAAAACTAAGCTCGGTTTTTACTTATAAACGTGTCTCAAACCTCAATAGGTAATTTATGTTTTGTTCTTATTTGTCACTTTGTTGTGTTTGTTAAAAATGGACTATACATACATTACCTAACTAAATGAGGCCTGAGAGACGTTTATGAATCAGGGGATCAGAGGGCCTACCGGGAAGTTCGAAAATCGACAAAACGATGATCCCGTCTCTATCGCTCTAGCATATACGAAAGAGAGTGATGGAAATAGACGATTCGATGAACGAAGTGCTTCACGGTTATAGGTCAGAGTCCGAGTCTAGTATGTAACCGGTTCGCACACACACACATACATATTTCAACATTTTGCAAACTCATATTAATGACGCTGCCAACCTGAGCAGAATGGCACAGGATAGGAATAAGTTCCGCGAGATGGTCGCCGACGTCCGATGAGGACATGGCACAAGAAGAACAAGAAAATACTCTACATGTTAGGAATTCAACTATCTGTTTTATTATCGGTTGGCAATTCATTTTTGGTGGCAGGTTTATTATTTTATTGACCAATCATATAAATAAATTAGGTTAAAAAAATTAATAGTATCGTAAGCTCAATCAACAAAAATTTACTATACTAACTATTCATCAGTATCAACATCTGTTATAATCAAGCATTTTCATTTCACTAAGAATGGCAGTGTCCACAACTGGTCTTGAAAATAAGTCGCGGCCATACAAAGGAAATTCAGACTCTGAACATTCTGTTTTGGACCTTAATACGTTGAAATAAGGCTATCATGAGAAAGTACAAGGCAAGCATTTCTACCTCTGTTCAATCTACCTATATTTCGGACCCTATGCCTTAGAGAATAAGGAACAATATCGTGAGGAGGAAGAAACAAAAGAACATCGCTGGAGCCGCCGAGCGTTGAGAGTCCATTGCTATCTGCTTGCCTGGTTCTGTTGTGGAGAATATGAGAATTAAAATGTTCTGTAATTTTGGTTGAATTTGTAAAACTACGTCGTAATTTTAGAAGTAAAATTCTTTTTTTCGCAGCAAACCGAAGTTTTTATAGACACAATGCTACTGGAAGGTCCGGCATTTCAATGGCTTTTTGATTTTGAATACTTGTTCCACAATAATTTACGTAACGTATTTCTGATCTTTATGAAATTTGTTGAGGTTGTAGCAGACATAGATATCATTTGATAGTTCTTATTTAAGCACGATTGATCAAGAAAATATAAGGGTCTTGTTATATTGGTCAACTTGTTTGCAAGTAAATCCCGAGTTCTTTTAATGCGAACTACTATACTACTAGTAATAGAAGTTATAGGACCAAAAAACAAGAATGCGCTCTTACACAGTACTTGTAACTATAATAATATAATCGCTGGAGATACGAATATGATATTCACATAAAAAAATCCAATTTTGATTTGACATTATATGTAAAAGCAAGATGCACTGCGAACATCAAATCAATGAAAGGTTATTAAAACCTGAATGCACATATGTTCCTCTAACTACGCAACTGGATATCTTCGTAAATTACAGTCAAAGAGGAATTTCTGCAATAGTAGCTCGACCTAAGTGATGGAGGCTACGATTTCCGCATCGATCGCTACGAAATTGCTACGCCGTAGCTGCTACGAGCCTTTTGTAGCAAAGGTGTAGTTTCACTGAACACACTCATTGGTTCCGTACAAAATTGGTTCCATTAATTGGTTACCAGTATGTTTCTAGTTTCTATGACGTCTTGGTAGTTTGTCGTTTGCGTCAAACTAAGTGCAATATCGCCATTTAGCTGCTAGTTAAGTACTACATACTTCACTTTCAATTATACAGTCACAAATTATGTAATTAGTAGCAAGTTGTTGAAAACATGAACATCAAAGTATACTTATACAATAATTATACAAATCATAAACAGGAAACAAGCGGCACGTGTCGCGCCACCGAGGGGTGGGGGGGATAACGAGTCCCATTCATCGCAAATTGAATCGTTTATTTGATAAAAATATGTCGCTAAACGTACTCTTGGGACGGTAATGTGGGCCGACAACCCGGGTTGAGGTGAACCGAATATATCTAAACACTCTACAAGTACTGGGACCGTATTAAATACAACTTTATCTACATCCATACCCTAATATGTCTATTTTATGGTCAGGATCGACGAGATCCCTATATTTAGATATGAGTATCTGTGGCTGCATCTTAATGTTTACATTTTAGTATCGGTAACCGATACCTTAATTACGTTCAAATTTCGAACGTCTTCTTAAAGTAAAAATTAGTAGTTAGAGCAAATGTGTTATCTGTAACGATGTTATTATTATCAAATAATAAGCAAAAATTCGATATCATTATGAAAATCCGGGTGCGGGCATGCGCCGCCCGACCGCCGACACAATCGAGTTGGTCATGGCGATGGCGTGCAATCCGTGCAATTGCAGTCATTCAATCATCATTTCGGGTTTATAATATGTATGTAAATAAAGCAGTGTATGCAACTGTACGTAATTAGGCCTTAAAACACGAGTGTGATCTTATTCTGACTGACTCACTTCGTTCGTTTCATAAAACCACACTCGTGTTTTAAGGACCCCTATTACGTAACAGTTACATAAACTACTATTAAAACACGTTTCGACACGATCTAACTTTAACTCCAATACATTAACAACGCAATACAGCTAGCGCCCACACGCCTGAATCAGAAATATCAGAATATACTTACTTAGGTACTTACCTCCTCACTTACTTGGCCTCAATTAATTAATAATAATTATTTTTTGGTAATATCAGAATATGTTTGAAAATTATTCCAATGCAACTCAAATACAACTTCAATAGTGGATGATTATTTGTTGTGTGTTGGAGTTCAGTATGTTTGAGATTGATTAATGTGCTGTTTAAATATATTAAAATTAGAATACGGAATATTCTCACTTTCACTAATTTACTCATACCCACTTCACTATTCTCACTTTCACTATTTTTTGGTTAAAAATGATTAGTTTTGCTTATAATTTCACATTAAAATTGTCTTTTAATGTTTTTTTTATGCATAAATATTGCCTTCTTACTCGCACCACTTGCTATCTCGTCCTTTCGCTATTGATTAGAAATTAACAACCGAGACTATACTATATTAAATGTTAGTGAAGTTAATGCGAAATAAAGCGCTTAATTAATTAATTAAGTAATTTGAAATATCCTTTCTTATTATAGGCATCAACATTGACAATATTTTACATTTGTAACAGAATGCAAACGTGTCTTATTAGTCCGTTTATCATCTAAATACCTGTCATATCTTATAAGAGTGCATTAGCATAAAACCCTCCTCAGTTGAGTTTCTCCTATAATTAAGTTACACTATTATTTATGTAAACTGCATAAATACATCTAAAAAACACTCAAACCTGGTGGAGTCGCGCCGTGGCCGTGGGGGCGTGGGGCGACGGTTCGTAATTACATACCGCTTCAAGCTATAATTATTGTATTTGATTTCGCTACATTATTATCGACAAGTGTACTTCGAGGAAATAGTCACAATAAACACTTTAATGGGAAACCGAGAACTACGCCCAAAACTTACATTAGCAGCATGTAAATGTAAAATATTTTCAACCGACGGTAGATTGTAGCTTTGTGTTCGTACGCTCTAAAGTTATTGGATTAACATATTTTGAACAAAAAAGAGTCTTGTGATGATCATGAATGTAATGTCACCTAAAAAACTTCGGTGAAACAGTGAAATTGTGCATATACTATTAAATCCTACTTTTATTTAGATAATAATATAAGAGTAACTTGACGAGTATCCATTAATGAAAAATTTTAAACTATGGAGTTATGTAGCAAGAGCGGCCAAGGTGGTCACGAATATCTGAACAACAACGCCTCTATTGTCAAGGCGATAGAGTGCATTTTCAGATATTTTTGAGTACCCTGGCTGCTCCGATATATTTGATGGTAACTGTTATAGAGGAATTATTTTTTTATTACAATAGTTTATTTTGAAATGTCTATATTTTTACCCATTTTAGTAAATTATTATGCAAGTTTCACAGGAACTATTTGGTTTTTAGAATAAAAAAGATGCAATAAAAAGCCAGCAACGATGCACTGTTTCGCCAGCTCGCTGTCGGCAGGGTACGCGAGATGAAAGGCTTACGCAAAGCAATTTAGTTAAGTGTTCGCGTTCGCATTTTTCTTCAGCATTTCCAGCCCGTGTTGATATCCATATTATACATGCTGTATGCAGATGAGATGAGTTTTCTGATGAGCCAGCGTAATCTGACCACTAGATCTATAACAAATGTAACAATTTTAATCGTATTGTATCATAACTTATAAAAGATCCCTCGCTACCCGAAATGAACTTTTGGAGTTTTCGCGTGTACTTTTTGGACTACAGAACGCACCATATTTTCTTACTACATAATTATCTGCGGGCTAGTGTTTCCAGAAAGCTCACTTGAATAGATCAAGTGCTGTGCTGGCAGCTAAGCTTATTTCTAGCTATGTTGCTATTAGTTGTACGTGGGCAAATCGAGTTCTCGAACATCATTATGACATATCCTTGAGCTCCTCCACAACTATGCCTAATCGAGCCCCTTATTGTTAAGTAGGGAAATCCCTACTTGAGAAGCCACTTTAGACACAGGAATCGTTTTTGGGAAACCAATTTTGAGGTAAGCTATTTTCTTACGTCGCTAGGTTTTGAGGTCGTCTTTTTTGATACATTTCTTAATTAACTTAATGAGGATCTCACTTTCGAGATAATGATCTTTCCGAAGTTATGTTTGCCACAGAAGACGAGGTTCTGAATAAGTGGTGTATACCTTTTCATTTAAAGAGTGATATTTTAGGTCGCCAAAAAACGAAGGCTCTTTTTATACTGGTTTGCTCGAGGTCGCCGAACGATTGGAGTATAACACAGGAACTGATAAATGACACGGTTGTTAGATGTAAAAAGTTTTAATATTTTTAAGTACTCTCGGTTGCGCGAAATATATCACTTCGAATTTCCCTGAGTCCTGGTAGAATTAGATTAAAATGCCGCCGTAAAATCGAGTATTATAAGTTAAAAAAAATGCTAACTCAACACTACCAATGCAAAATTATATTGCTCTAAATTATATATTAGCTTAAGATAATATTTGTAACTGACGATTCGGAAGTGCTTTGAATAAATAAACTTTTGACTTGAATTTTGTTGAAGAATTCAGGGGTAAACTATTTTTAGATATCTAAAACATTACGTTTACTTGATGTTTACGTGATGTTGATCTAACAATAGTTACAATTCGACAATAAAAGATAAAAGATTTACGTAGATATATTATATTCTTCAATTAAGTCACACTTATGAATGTCAGAAATAAAACTACCACCGGTTCTAACCAGCAAAAGTATCTACATTCTTAGCTAAAACCTAACAATATACTCTTTAAGAAGTAAGTTTGTTCATAAAACAAACTGCAGTACCAGCAAACTGCATTTAAATCACACACAAAGCAAATTCCGTAAAAAGGATTCTTGTAAAAATAGGAAACAACGCGCTTAATTACAAAAAATCACATAAAAAGTAAAATAACGGTAACGAGCTAACGCTGCCACGAACACTCGTTCTCAGAGACATGGGCATATAAAGATTGGCATACAAACATATTCAGAAGCTTTTAATTGAATACATTCAGGTCGAACACATTGCTGATGAGTACATGAAGTCAGCAGTTACTAATATTATCAATGAAAAAGTCATTCTGTCTGTCCGTCTCACGATTAAAGCTCTGAACCGATTATGATGAAATTAAGCATGGATACGAACGAGATCCGGGATAGTTTTATCTTGAAATCATACATTAAAGAACGAAAAAGGATATTGGGGAAACGGATTAATGTGTTCTGATTAAATGTTTGCTATATCATTTTATTTCGGCGCGAGAGTACAAAAACGCGGGCACAAGCTAATAGATATTGAATTCTAACTAAAATAATGTCAGTTATAGGGACTGCCGATAGAAGTGAAAACTTAGGTACATACTTAGTTCATTGTAAAATTTTATGCTGACATGATATTATTATAAGTTTAATTTTTGCATGCCATATTCTGGTTAAATGTGTGAACCTTGTAATTTCGTAAGACCTTATGTACCACATTTTGAGCAAATAAATATTTGTATTTGTATATGTATTTGTAGAACTTTTTATTTTAGGAAATACATTATTTAAATTTATATTTAGAACTTTGGACTTCACTTCACTTCACTTTATTTTACACTTTACATGTCTCTCAATAGTATGGCTTGTGACGGTGTCGGTGACGCGAACCAATAAGATTTTCCCATACCTAAACGTGCCTAACGCGGCTAAAGAAGTTTTCACTTCAAAAATAACTCGTATAGACATCGCTTGTCTGTATCTCGCCTTGTTTCTGTCGTATCTCGTATATAGAAAAGAAAAAAGAAACCCGTCGTGTCCGAGTTATCTCTGTTGCAGTTTTGGCTCAGCATTTGTGAAACTAGGTCACAGATTCGATTACGTCCGCTTTTGGTGAACTAGGGACGTGACGCTCGTAGATATATACCAAGATAAAGTTTGTTATTACATAAATACAAACTTTGAAAACACTGAAAAAATAAGGGTAATGTCGTATGATGTAATAAATAAGGATAGTGTCGGCGGGAAAGGTGTTTACTTCTGGTAGCACCTAGATGTCGCTAACGGCTGCTATAAAGCCGATGTAAAATAAATGCAAAAAGATGTTTGAAGACATTGAGAATTTCGTCAGCTTAGCAACTGAACCCATAGCTTAATTGGTAAAGCGATCGAGCCCCGGCAAGGCGTATCGATGCAGGTTCAAGTCCTGCTGGGTTGATTATTTTTTCAGTGTTTTCAAAGTTTGTATTTATGTAATAACAAACTTTAGTTTGAGTGGAATGCACCACTTTAAAAACATATAAAAATAATTATATACCAAGATACCGATCAATTCTGACGTGATAGACTGATAACCTAACCGGCAGTCTTTTGCTGGAGAGTTTCATAGTAGAAAACTGCCTTTTGGTATTCGTGCTGCTACGGTTCGGACCAGGGTGGTCCTTTGTAGATTTATTTACTAGTATTTAGTGTTTAAAATATTTTAACATAACCTATTATGGATATCATCACTTGTATGACGAAGCCTTTGTGAAATATACTGTATAATTTTCAAATACTGAAAAAAAAACTACCATTATCGAACCCTCCAGAGAAGACCAGCTAGACATCAGCCATCCGCCGCACAGACATGCTAAAACGTAGTCGCTTCGCCCGTTTCACTCGCTCGGCCAATTTAGTTATTGCCATAAATGGATACTGGACATTGTCGTTGGTCTCACACTTTATATTTTTGTTATCTATTAGCCATAATCGCGTGTGTTATTGTTTTATGTCCCAAATTAAAAAAATAAAAACACACGTAGTCCAAGTATTTTTGTGCAATTTCGGCTCGATTTGACCGATTCCCGACAAGAAACTAAAAACATACCGCCATCAAAATTAGATTTATGATATTATGATAATTATTTATGAGTCCAGCTTTAACGGTAATCGGTACCGGTATCAGACCAGCACATCTCTACTGAAGACTTCCTAAGTGTCTCTAACAGCAAAGTGAACAGTCACCCCTTTGACGCTAATTACTTACCCTTCGCCAAATCCAAACTACTTCCCCCAACAAAACGTCGTAAGGAACAGTTTTTGTGATTCCAGTTTTATATACCGGGCTCACTCTGAAGAATGGAAGCCATGTTATTTTTATGTTTGAGAAGTTATAGTTTAAAGTCGCTTGTAACGTTTTGTAGTTGAAGTATGGGTATTATTCGCATGTGTGGGGATGATAGTTTAGAAACTTGCCACTTTCCGCCAAAGGGTAGCTATAGTTGGTATAGTTGGTATAGGTGACTGACAAGAGCTATTAAATTGGCTTTATTTATAGCCTGTAACAATTTTGTGGCTAACTTTAAACTTTTGGGAGGCATATCAAGAACATGAAAGTGTAATTAACGTGTATTTTCTAAGTATCCATAGCAAATATCATTACTTATTAAAATAATTATTTTAGGCACGTTATAATGCACTTATTAAAGTAAAAAACTGGCCAAGTACGAGTTGGACTCGCGCGCGAAGGGTTCCGTACCATTATCTATAAAAATGAAATGTTATTATATCTTTTAGTATTATTTTGTTATAATGGCAACAACGTGGCAACATAAATACATCATTTATTTTGTTAAAATTTCAGCTGTCTAACTGTCATGGTTCATGAGATACAGCCTGGTGAAAGACGGACAGACAGACAGACGGACAGCGGAGTCCTAGTAATAGAGTCCCGTTTTTACCCTTTGGGTATGGAACATTAAAAAAGAAAAAAAGGACAATGTTCGTGTTATAGTCTCGATGTTGTAAATATAATAGTTAATACTAGATGTTAAGTACTTAATATTGTACGCCTGAAAGGCAAAATTATAGCGATTCTTCAATATACCCACCCTGTGACCACTGTGTATACCTATAATTTGACAATAAATGGATTGATTGATTGATTGATTGATTGATTGATTGATGCTGATCATAAAAGTGGACCTTATCACGGGGTGAAAAGAGAAGGAAATTACTATTCATGCCTAGTACGATAATGAATAATGTTACGATCCCCAAGTTAATAATGTTATTCAGATAATGCGGCGGACTTGCTTAGTCTAAGTAAAGTTGGAGAGCCGCCCGCGTCACGGCAGCAACGGAAGCGGTCTGCATACTGTATCCATCCACTAATAGAATAACGGAGTAATTTGCAAATTGGTGGCGGAACTATTCTGCGGCGGCGGTTGCATGGTCGGCTAACTACATTAGCGGCATACGTAATTACATCGCTTCTCTGGTTTGTCTATTGTAAATGAGTCAGCTGAAATGACCGTTTGTATTAGACCGAAACCCTTCGACTTACCTTGCCTATCCTTATTTCTAGACCCGGGCATCTGGCAGCAGTTAACTTTGAAGTTTGCTTGGCTGTCACTCTGACCTCAACCGATGAATAAGCTGCCAGATGCCGGGATCTAGTTAGGTATAAGGATAGTATCGCAAACTAACAGGAGGAGTTTCGTTACTACCATTATTTATTGTGGCATATTTTCCAGCTTTTATTGATTTACTTGTAATAGTCACACTGAAAAAAAGGACAGGCGAACTAGTTCGACTATTTCATTAATAACCAAAATTCAGAGGTCATAAAGTTTATTTGCTTCTAACTCAAAGTTTATTCATAAAAAACGAAACATTTTGGTAAGTAATAAGCCTTAGTTTTGAAGTTCCAAAATTTTAGTTTCTAGTAGATGAAGTTTGGTTGCTACTAGTAGTAACAAGATTTTTTTGAGTGCATCTGCATTAAATCTTTTTTTGTGTAGACATAAGCGTGTTACATAACTGTGCGGTCATTGTCCAACATATTATTGACTGTACAACTACGAATTTATAAGTAAGCGTGTACCTACTTGTCTTGATCCTAGAATGATGAATAGTGAGAGTATCGGGACCGACGAAGGGTCGGCGGCGGCGGCGATGCGCGACACGTGACGTTAACGGATGATTTTATAGTAACTGGGTGCGATCCGGATATCGGGTCTAAATCCGGATTGTGAAACTAAAACTATTTCTTAAAGTGTTGTGTAATGTTATACGAGACTTAATTGTTGAGCTAAAACATCATTATCAACCTAAGCATATGTTTTCACTGGTGCTAGTAGATAATAGTATATTACATACCTATGGCGGTAAAATAAAGACCGGCTCAGATTGCGGGCATCCAAGCCGAAGGTAAGGGCCATAAACAAGCGATCTGAAGCCTTTTTTATTACCGCCCGTGGTGCGTTCACAATTTTACGTCTTCTCCTGTACGTGAGAAGTGAGATTTGCCGCTACGCCCGTGGGCAGCAAATCTCACTTACCGCCCAAAGTGACGTAAAATAGATTATTTTGTGGTTACACTACGGGTGGACTAGTATTTGTTTGTTTGCAGTTTAACTCAGAGATTATCAGACTAAATGGACCCCGGAAATTACGGAATTTTGAAGCAACGTAACCTCCTTAATACTCAACGCAAAAATTTAAACAAACTATCCGTTATATGATTTTAAGCTAACATTCATCAGTCATTAACATTACAAAAACTATTTAAAATGGGATATTTACCATGTGAGTTTTTTGTTGTGAGCTTCCGATATTTCGGCACAGTTGCATGCGCTATTATCACGGTGTAACTGAAGTTGCTGCGAGTGTCAGTTGTGGTCTACCCACACACCATAGCGATCTACCCTCTTTCGAGTTCGCTTGGCAGTCTATTTCGGTAAAAACCGCGCGAGTTGATACCGTAAGTGTAGTGTGTCGTAACCGTGATCGAGTTCCAAGTGAGAATGCGGACGGTAGTAGTAGCAGTGACAACGGACGAAAAAAGCGAACTCGAAAGAGGGTAGATCGCTATGGTGTGTGGGTAGACCACAACTGACACTCGCAGCAACTTCAGTTACTCCGTGATAATGGCGCATGCAACTGTGCCGAAATATCGGAAGCTCACAACAAAACTCACATGGTATATATCCCGTTTTAAATAGTTTTTGTAAACTATCCGTTTTTGTACTAGGGCGTCTATATTAATCCGTTGCATCGTAGACAAAAAGCACCTACTGTAAGCATATTTGTATTACCGGGTTTTTTAAATGGACCCTGTAATTTGCAACTGTTGCATGAAACTACGAGTACTGTAACGTCTATAACATACTAGCTTACTCGCAACGTTTTATTTGGGCGTATAAAATCCGGGCCGCCTGCCAACTCTCCGTACTGACGATATAACTTTTACTGCTCACATCCGGACGGGGATCCGGTAATCCTTTGTTACTTTAGACGCCGGACCGGCACGCGGCGCCGGATATGGTTGATGTATAGTTTTATGTCAGAGTGGTCGTTCGTAAAAGTAAAAGCTAGCTTTACGTTTTGCTCATTAACTGCGAGTCATTTCGTTCCAGGTATAGTTGAGGTCCGAGAACACCTTGTCGGACCAGTTTAAGCCGGAAAGAGGAGTAAGACAGGGCTGTATATTGTCTCCAAAGCTCTTCAATATCTACGGCGAATACATCTTACGTAAGGTCACCGAGAACTGGGACGGCGGCATATCGATTGGCGGGAAAACGATCTGCAACCTACGCTATGCTGATGACACAACGCTCTTAGCTTCCGATGAGGAGGAGATGAGTCTTTTATTCCGGCGAATAGAAGCGGAGAGCATCGAATTAGGACTTCACGTCAACCATGCGAAAACCAAGTTAATGTTCGTACACCGGAAACAGTCTCCTCCACGAAGCCTAGAACTGAAAGACCTGGAATGCGTCAGCGCCTTCACATACCTCGGCTCACTTATATCTAGCGATGGTAGTTGTGAACGTGAAATCATCCGGAGGATTCAAATAGCGAAGGGAGCTATGACTCGGTTAGACAAGATCTGGAGAGATCGAGGTATACAGAGGGAGACTAAGATTAGACTTGTGCGTTCCCTGGTTTTTCCAATTTTCTTTTACGGCTCTGAGTCGTGGACTATCAAGGCAGACCTTAAAAGCCGTATTGACGCGTTTGAGATGTGGTGTTGGCGACGGCTTTTGCGGATACCGTGGACTGCGATGCGCACTAATCAGTCCATACTAGAGGAATTACGCATAAAACGCCGGCTGTCGACGACGTGCCACGACCACATACTCACATACTTCGGACACCTCTCACGACGTTCCTCGGATAGCTTGGAGAGAATAATCATGACGGGAAAAGTTGAAGGCACAAGACTTAGAGGCCCTCCCCCCGCAAGATGGAGTGCCCAAATCACTGCACCCATGCAATTAAAACTGCAAGAAGCCATGCGCTTAGCGAGGGATAGAAGCCTATGGAGGAACCTGATCTTCAACAGAAGGACATGATGTCACGATCCTCAGCTCTGAGGGAACGACTAATGATGATGATAGTTGAATTATCGAGAGCGTGGAATTGCATATGTATTGGTTGTACATGTTGTGCCTCTTTGTGTGCGGATTCAAATATAGAATGCCTGTACACAAACAATACTACTACATATGCAATTCCACGCTCTCGATAATTCATCTATATCACATCAATAACAAAATCAGTACAAATTTTAAAGTTTACTCCTCAGCTTTTATTATAGCGCCATCTATTATCAATTATGAAAACTAATTTGTTGTTTAACCGCTCTCAATGTTTAATGTGTTTTTTTGTTACAGGTATGTCCTGCTTCAAATGTTCCAGAAATGAAAGAATATAAGTTAAGTTAAGTCATGTAAACTTTAAGGTGTAAAACTACAGCGTAAAAATTAAAAGGACTTAGGAAGTATATCAATAAAGTCTGCTTTTTACGTAATGTTATTGGATCCAACAGTGCAACTATATAATTATACCGAATCGAATGCTACCCCGTCCATTATGAACCGACAGAATTCCAAACTTCATTAGGATTCCGCAAATCGGTATTCGTAATGTAATTCCCGAGTCAGCAAGTTATTATTGATGTCGATTTCCGATTGGTCGAGTTACATGCCGAATATTAATTGAGTTGGTTCTGTATATTTAATTGGTCCATTAGACAACATTACCAAAGGTATACTGGCTAGCAGAGCTCATAATATCCGCAAAAAATACGGAATGGTCGTGGCTAAATGTTGCCGAAGAAAAAGAAAAAAAAACTCCCCTAGCTCGGCCTAACTTCACATAGTTTTTTTTAGATCGTTGTATCCATAGAGTCGCTTTGGAAAAAATAAAAAAATAGCAATCTGCAGCCACACTAGACTCTAAAAAATCCCTATCCTACTTCTAGTTTTATCACTTCACGAATTTAGCGTGCGGACGACATTCAAAATATTTGAACAAAAGATAAAAGAAGATTCTTCAATTTAGGCACATTACAATGCACTTATGAACGTCAGTGAGAAAAAAACTACTACCGGTTCTAACCCTACACCTCTGACCCGAGAAGTATTACTCATTACCGTCAAGAAAATCGGCGGGACTCATTTTACAAACAACGTAACTGTACTGAAAAATAAGAAACAATATTTAATTTTAATATCAGCAGTATCAGCACAAACCTCTTGTACTTATATGGCTCGAATTTACCAAGCTACAGCCCTTGTTAACCCATTTAATTAAATATCTGTCATATTGTTACGCATACTGGTTTTTCTATGTTCATATTAACATTTTTTTTGCGTGGTATTGTAATACAAGTAATATCAAATCACTGTGAAAGCAATATCGAAATTTTTAATGTTTAATATCGTCCAGCTTTATAAGTCAACGTTACGATATATCAAGTGACATACAAGTAAGCCCGCAATAAAACGAGATAAAAAAGCCCCCTATAAATCTACGTTGGCCTGTGCCAATTTAATTAAAATGCCCGCCATTTCAACATCAAGGGTCACTCGGCACACAGTGACCCACAAATTGCCTGTTTTGGGATATCTTGGACACATAACAAGTCGGTTTAATGTGTGTAGATGGATGGAAGGGACATGTTTGTTATCTTGTCATAACTGTCCTCGAAATGTGACCACAATCTGACTGAATAGCCAGTCAGTCTCAATAATAACAAATCTTGACAAACAAAGAGTATTATTTGGAAACATAATCAGCCAAATAGGTAAGCTGTTGTTATTATTGACTCTATTACCTGCAGATGCCTTGTTATGCATGTGTTAATTATTTTTATAAATAGAATAACTGTTTTATTACTAGTGTTTTACTAACGAAGATGTTGTGAAATTGCTTTTCGCCTAATTTCGTTTCTCAAACAACTTCGCAGAACGTTTAGTTGGCACACCAACGCTTACCGAATGAATTGTTTCGCGTATTTTTATGGGAGCGAGTTTTCATTTGGCACAGGTTAGGTTAGTATGCTAAATGATTATTCGTCCAAATTAAAATATGGGATTAATTGTTTGAGAAGTGATAATACGAGAAACTTGTAAATAATTGTATGTCGATGATACAATAGTTATTTGTGCAACAAGAGAGGAAAGTTGGTTTTTCTTGCGAGTGTGGATTTTGAGTCCCGAGTAAGCGAAAGATTCTATAATTGAACCACGAGCGAAGCGAGTGATTCTAAGTTTGAATATTGAGCGTAAGAGGGATCTCAAGAACACGAGATGTAAAAAAACTTTCCTCTCGTGTGACACATACAACTTTTCACCTCAGTAGTGAGAACATGTTAAAGTTAAAAAACAACACATTTATTTACATTCCTGAATGAAAGGCATCATCATTATGACGAAAAGCTTCTAGAAACAAAATTTCACTCCCTGGAGTGATGAAAGTCGCATTTTCGTCATTCCAGGGAGTGAGGAAAGTAGGCTTGTTCGAACTGCTGAGGTGAAAAATAATTTTCGCCACTTAGTCCACCGTATTTCAAATGAAGACCCCAGTTTTTTTTAATTCTTCAGCAACAGCTTTTATTTGAAACAACACTCCTTAGAACTTTCGCGAAAGAAGCCCCGTAAGCACACCGCAATCACCGCCGTAATGAAATCATAAAAACACCGTCCTGACCGTTAACGTTAATCCCGGCTCATGAATACATTACAGATGTTAACAATCACCCCCTCCCCGAGGTCACCCTACACCCCCTCTTTCAACTTTTCAGGGGGAAAATTTGCGTAAATACGGACGATCAAACGAACGTGCTGAGGGATTGTTGTTATTGAAATAGGAGGGCATCTATTATAATGCTAGCTTTTGTTTTTAGTGAAGGTGGTATATTTCTGGGGCAAACAAACATTTCCCCCCTCTTTTCATAGCAAGTATTCATCGTAGCCTTTTGTAGTGCATTGTAATGTGCCTAAATTGAAAAATAAATATCTTTTATCTTTTTTTTATCATCAATCTCTTCATGCTACAAGCGATGTCACTTCAAAGGATGTCACATGCGTGTTGTCTTTACGAAATATGATCCTATACTATAATAGCTCTAGAGAAGATTGTACATTCAGGTGTCAGGGTCTTTGTCAGGGTGTACATTCCACAGCCAATATAGTAATTTAAGAGTCGCCAGGACGCTCGCGTGAACTCGCGTCCCCATACAAACGTAGTTCAGCTCTCATTTTAAAACGACATGCTTTAGAAACACGAAATTTGGCATGGGCATTCTAGTAGTACAGATCTGTGTCGGTAATTCATTTTCGTTGCTAAACATTGTAATACAAAGAAAATATAGCAAAAATAAGTTTTGTATGTAAATCTGTATCTGGCTGTATTTTCATTGTATTACAATTTTTTGCAACGAAGACGAATTACCGACATAGGTCTGTACTGCTAGAAGGTCCATGCCAAATTCGTGGTTCTAAAGCATGTCGTTTTAAAATGAGAGCTGAACTACGTTTGTATGGGAACGAGAGCGTCCTGGCGACTCTTAAGTTTGTATGTTACTAAATTTCTTATTTGAAATGTATACCCTAAGATTTTAAATCAACGGAAATAAGTAAATGAAAAAAAAATTGGCAGTTATAGGGACTGCCGTTATAGAAGTGAAAACTTAGAACTTTTTATTTTAGGAAAAAAATGATTTAAATTTTGACTTTTGACCTCACTCCACCTCAGCTCACCTCACCTCACTTGTTTCACTTCACTTTATTTTACATTTACACTTTACATTTCATTTTACATGTTTCTCAATCGCATGGCTTGTGATGCGTATTTGTTTTCGTGACGGTGTCGGTGACGCGAACCTATAAGATTTACCCCTACTAAAAATGCTCAACGCGGCTAAAGAAGTATTCACTTCAAAAAAACTTATCATATGTCACACTAAAATAATTGACCATTGAAAGCAGGTAGCAGTAAAAATATTTTTGAAATAAGAAATGGAAACAACAAGTTACAAATTAACTCTATTTTTGCACACTATTTTTTAGGAAACAAGCTTGTAGGTAGACAAATTAATTTGCCAGATTTGCCATCAAAACATATAAAAGGAAATACAAGCTTGTAGGTAGACAGCCACGATTGCCACAGCATAACGTAATCATTAAAGAGGCCTCAACCCTCAATCGTGGAGTCCCCCCCCCCCCCCCTGCCTCCACTAATTGCAGAGCTCGATTACATTCACTTCCGTTTCCCCTTAAAAGAAATAAAGTGCAGACTATAGATATCAAATAGATGCCACAAGCATCCTCAACAATATAAAAACCATAACTTTGTAGGTTTCTTTATATCTGCAAAAAATTCTGATAGCAATTTTGTTAGTTAGTAAATAGCAAACGACTTACTTTTTATTTTGAAAAAAAAAAAATTGGCGCAATGAGGAAAAGGTTTACAGTTCTTGAAACTTACACCTCAAAATTAGAACGGTACATAAGTATAACAGACGCGTGACTGAACGTCTTCTATGTATTTAAGTATTTCTTCTAAATATATAAAAGAAGAAACTGACTGACTGACTGACTGACTGACTGACTGACTGACTGACATATCAACGCACAGCCTAAACCGCTGGGTCTAGAGTTTCCAAATTTGTCATGTAGGTCCCTTATAAGGTCTAGGGGTGCACTAAGAAAGGATTTTTCAAAATTCACCCCGTAAGGGGGTGAAATGGGGGTCCAAAGTTTGTATGGGGAAACAAGATTAGTTAGACTATTTTATTTGAAACTTCACCGGAGTATTTCTAACAATACATAAGTAAACACGTGTTTCAGCTTTTTTGAAAATTCAACTCCTTAAAGGGGGAAATGGGGGTAAAAATTTCTAAAAATCAATATGGGTATCGATTCTATGGTTTATCGGGTCGCTGATTACGAAAACAACAACCATTTTATTATACAACGTGGCAGGTGTAAAATATCATCCCCTAGGGGGTGAAATGGGGGTCCAAAGTTTGTATACGGAAACAAGATTAGTTAGACCACAGGGTTCCATTCTGGGCCCATTCCTGTTTTTGGTTTATATAAATGATTTACCTTGTGTAGTACAAAACCTTTGTGGTATGATTTTGTTTGCCGATGATACATCTTTAATTTTCAAAGTTGAACGGCAATCCAATGATTTATCTGTAATTAACAATACACTAGCTGGCGTACTAAACTGGTTTACTACTAACAATCTGTTACTTAATGCTAAGAAAACTAAATGTATTCGATTTGTTTTGCCAAACGTGGCACCAATGGACACTAATATAGTTATAAATGGTGAATGTTTAGATATAGTAGATAAAACTGTGTTCCTTGGTTCAACGTTGGACAAAAATTTACAATGGAGTCCTCATATAAAAAAACTCGCTCTTAGACTAAGTTCAGCCGCTCATGCCGTTAGAAAAATTAGACAACTGACTAATATTGAGACAGCTCGCTTAGTTTATTATAGTTATTTTCATAGTGTAATGTCATATGGAATTCTGGTTTGGGGCAAAGCAGCTGACATACAGACTATTTTTGTTTTACAGAAAAGAGCCATTCGCTTTATGTATAACTTAAAGGCAGGTACATCAATTAGAGAATTATTTAAAAAAATTAATATTTTAACTCTTGCGTCCCAATATATCTATGATAATATTATTTTTGTTGTAAAGAATATACACACATTCAAGAAGAATTCTGACATCCACAGCTATAACACTAGAAATAAAAGCAAGCTTGCTACCAGACGATGTCGTGTCCGCAAAGCATATAAGTCATTTTTTGGCCAGGGTATTCATATTTATAACAAGTTACCCGTCGATGTTTTGAATCTATCATTTCCCGCTCTTAAGAAATACTTGAAAAAAACTTTAATGTCAAAGGGTTATTACAGGGTCGAGGACTATATGACAGACATATATGCATGGCCCAAACCAGAATCTATAAAATCATCTATAAAATCATCTAACATTTAGAGGACACAGTTCAAGTAAGAAAGAATATCAAACGTATTGCGAAGCAGTCAGATTTGGATTTTATTTTTATTTTTCATTTTAATTACACAATAGGCAGGTACATGTCTGTCTCTCAAGCTGTTTTGATATGCCTTCTTGAAGAACTACGCATTATTGTATATAGTATCTTTAATGTATTTGTAGTACTGTTTTGAAAAAATAAGTCCCGCCGAGTTTCTTGCCGGTAATAAGTAATACTTCTCGGGTCAGAGGTGTAGGGTTAGAACCGGTGGTAGTTTCTTTTCTCTCTGACGTTCATAAGTGCATTGTAATGTGCCTAAATTGAAGAATAAATATCTTTTATCTTTTAACTGTTTTATTTGAAACTTCACATGAGTATTCCTAACAATAAATGAGTAAACACGTGTTTCAGCTTTTTTGAAAATTCAACTCCTTAAAGGGGGAAATGGGGGTGAAAAATTCTGAAAATCAATATGGGTATCGTTTCTATGGTTTATCGGGTCGCTGATTACGAAAACAACAACCATTTTATTATACAACGTGGCAGGTGTAAAATATCATCCCCTAGGGGGTGAAATGGGGGTCCAAAGTTTGTATACGGAAACAAGATTAGTTAGACTGTTTTATTTGAAACTTCACATGAGTATTCCTAACAATAAATGAGTAAACACGTGTTACAGGTTTTTTGAAAATTCAACCCCATAAAGGGGGAACTGGGGGTGACCAAGTCTGAAAATCAACATGGGTATCGTTTCTATGGTTTATCGGGTCGCTGATTACGAAAACACCAATGATTTTATGATACAACGTGGCAGGTGTAAAATATCATCCTCCTGTTGGGGTGCGATAGGGTTGAAATGACAAAATATCAATATAGGAGTCGATTGATGGTATTTTGGGACGTTAATTAAGTACAAAAATGGCATCAATTTAGAAATTTTGGTATAGAAATAATCTAAAATCCGGGAAAGGACATAGGGTAGTTTCTATACCGAAAATCAGGCCTTAACACATTCAGCACCGAGAACCCGACTGTTGGCTTCTCTGTTCGTAGCTACTACGTGCTACATACGAGGAATACCTGGCTACGCGCTACGAGCGTAGCGTGTAGCGCTACGCGGTACGGAAAGTGTCAAGGGGGTGAAAAGGGGATTAAAAGGTTGTATAGAGAATTTTTAACCGTTGAACCGATTTAAATGAATCTTGATATAATAGATAGTTTAAATCCCGGGAAACGACTAAGGGTTATTTTCATTGAAAAAATTAACCCGTAAAGGGGTGAAAAGAGGGTTGGAATTTTGTATAGGATTTTTTCACAGCTGAACGGATTTAGATGAAACTTGGTATACAGATAGTTTGAGGCCCGGGGTGAAACAAAAAATAGTTTTTTTCGCGAAAACTACCCTTAAAGGTAAAAAAGTTAAGGGTGAAACGGGGGTTGCAGGTTTATATAGGGAATTTTAAACCGTCGAACCGATTTAGACGAAACTTGGTATATACTTAGTAAGTGTGAACTGGCAATGACTAAGGGTTGTTTTTATTCCGAAAATCATCCCTTGAAGGAGTGAAAAAGGGGTTGGAATTTTTATTAGGAAATTTTTAACACCTGGACCGATTTAGATGAAACTTAATGCTTATTAGCATACATATAGTTTAAGTCCCGAGAACGGACATTAAAATAGTTTTTATTTCGAAAATTAACCCTAAGGTTAAGGGGATGAAATGGTGTTGGAGGTTTGAATGGGGAATTTTTAACAACTGAACCGATTTTGAAAAATCTTAGTATAGAGAGTCCCGGGAAGCGAAAAGGATGTTTTTTGGGTTTCGTACCAAAATGTTAGAAAAGGAACCCTTATGGTGCGACTTTGTTTGTAAGTCAGTGACCCAAAGGCAGGCATGTAACGCCAATTTATTAATTTTAAACATGAATGGGGGTGGGGGATTTCTGGGTAGGTGAATGAGAAATCAAAAACAAATAACTTTATTGTGTGGCGTATCAAATAAACGGGCTTAATGTGAGGATCTCTAATTAGTATAATTTTAACATACCTACATAACTTTGAAGTTATTAAAAAAAAGGTGTAAATTAATCAATATCGGAAACTGTTCGACAGAAAAATTTACAAAAGTTACAGATAAATAATAGTTATTTACGTATAAATTACAGGAAAACTAATAAGAATGCAGACAAGCACCAGTCCGACTTAAGACAAAAAAAATCGGGGTACGAGTCCGATTCGCACTCAGCCGCCCTATAAATTCTCATGAAATCATGCTGAAAGCGTCTTTTTTCAAAAATGTAATAAAAAAGTTGTTCGTACGAAACCTTTAAGGCGCAAGTAATACCTGTACTGGGGCCGTATTCTAACTTTAAAACACGCACAGACACGATCCAACTTCAATGCAAATCCAATGCAATAACAACACAACACAGCTAACGCCTACACGTCTGAATCAAAAATGACGGAATTTGCTTGAAAACTACTGCGATATGCAACTACAATACAACTTCAATATTGGTTGATTATTGGTTGTGTGTTGGAGTTATGTTTGAGATGGATTGTGTTTTTAATGTATTGTTTAAGTATTTTAAAATTAGAATACGGCACCTTGCCTGTTTTTGTTAATTTCCTAAAATCATTACTGAAAGGGGTGAAATGGGGGTTAAAAGTTTGTATGGGGCTTTTTTAAATGTTGAACCGATTTTGATGAAACTTGGTATGGAGATAGTTTGGGTCCCGGGAATGGGCAAAATTGTATTTATCCCGAAAAACAACGCTTACGGGGATGCATAGCAAAGGGGTTGGAAGTTTTATAGAGAATTATTTTCAGTTGAACCGATTTAGATGAAATAAATATGTTGTTGTATAGAGATAGTTTGAGTCTCGAAAAACGACATAGGATAGTTTTATCCCGAAAATCAACCCTTTAAGAGGTGAAAAGGGGGTCGAAAGTTTATATGGGGAATTGATAACCGCTGAACCTATTTAGATGATTTGGTATAGAGATAGTTTGAGTTCTGGGGATGGATACATAGTAGTTATCCCAGAAGTCATTCCCTAAGAGAGTAAAAAGGGGGGTCAATTACTTATTCTACGCAAAGGAAGTCGCGGGGAAAAACTTTTATTCAAGAGCAGAAATCTGCATTAATCATGATGTACGCGGGCGAAGCCGCGGGCAACTGCTAGTATATATATAAAAGAAGAAGATGACTGACTGACTGACATATCAACGCACAGCCCAAACCGCTGGTTCTAGAGATTCCAAATTTGGCAGGTAGGTGCCTTATAAGGTCTAGGGGTGCACTAAGAAAGGATTTTTCAAAATTCACCCCGTAAGGGGGTAAAATGGGGGTCCAAAGTTTGTATGGAGAAACCAGATTAGTTTGACTATATTATTTGAAACTTCACCGAATTATTCCTAACAATAAATGAGTAAATACGTGTGTCAGCTTTTTTGAAAATTCAACCCCTTTAAGGAGGAAATGGGGGTGAAAAAATCTGAAAATCAATATGGGTATCGTTTCTATGGTTTATCGGGTCGCTGATTAAGAAAACAACAACCATTTTATTGTACAACGTGGCAGGCGTGAAATATCATCCCCCAGGGGATGAAATAGGGGTCCAAAGTTTGTATGGGGAAACAAGATTATTTTGACTATCGTATTTGAAACTTCACCGAAGTATTCCTAACAATAAATGAGTAAACACGTGTTTCAGCTTTTTTGAAAATTCAACCCCTTTAAGGGGGAAATGGGGGTGAAAAAATCAATAAATCAATATGGGTATCGTTTCTATGGTTTATCGGGTCGCTGATTAAGAACACAACAACCATTTTATTATACAACGTGGCAGGCGTGAAATATCATCCCCCAGGGGTTGAAATGGGGGTCCAAAGTTTGTATGGGGAAACAAGATTAGTTTGACTATCTAATTTGAAACTTCACCGAAATATTCCTAACAATAAATGAGTAAAAACGTGTTTCAGCTTTTTTGAAAATTCAACCTCTTTAAGGGGGAAATGGGGTGAAAAAATATAAAATCAATATGGGTATCGTTTCTATGGTTTATCGGGTCGCTGATTAAGAAAACAACAACCATTTTATTATACAATGTAGCAGGCGTGAAATATTATCCCCCAGGGGGTGAAATGGGGGTCCAAAGTTTGTATGGGGAAACAAGATTAGTTAGACTGTTTTATTTGAAACTTCACAGGATTATTCCTAACAATAAATGCGTAAACACGTGTTACAGGTTTTTTAAAATTCAACCCCATAAAGGGGGAAATGGGGGTGACAAAGTCTGAAAATCAACATGGGTATAGTTTCTATGGTTTATTGGGTAGCTGATTACGAAAAAAACAATGATTTTATAATACAACGTGGTGGGCGTGAAATATCATCCCCCTGTTAGGGTGTGATAGGGTTGAAATGGCTAAATATCAATATGGGTGTCGATTTATGGTATTTTGGGACGTTAATTACGAAAATGGCATCGATTTTGAAATATTGGTATAGAAATAGTTTTAATCCCGGGCAAAGACATAGATTAGGGCAGCCCTTAAGGGGCTGAAAAGGTGATTGGAATGGAATGTTGTATGGATAATTTTTAACCGTTGAACTGATTTAAATGAAACATGGTATAATAGATAGTTTAAATTTCGGGAAACGACTAAGGGTAGTTTTCATTGAAAAAAAAGTAACCCTTAAAGGGGTGAAAAGAGGTTTGGAAGTTTCTATGGGATTTGTTAAAATCGGGGTACCGACTCCGATTCGCACTCAGCCGCGATAAATTCTCATGAAATCATTTATTTATTTTTTTATTTATTCAAATTATTCGTTACACAGCATTACAGTAAAAACCAAGGCACTGCGAACTACAAACCAAAATATATAATAAAAAAAATATATAAACAAAATATATCATGCTGAAAGCGTCTTTTAAAAAAATGGAATAAAAAAAATGTTCTCTTGAGAAAAACTCTTGAGGCGCAAGTAAGACCCACACTTGCCGGGTTTTTTTTATTTCCTAAAATCATTACTTAAGGGGGTGAAATGGGGGTTGAAAGATTTAATGGGGCTTTTTTAAACGTTGAACCGATTGAGATGAAACTTGGTATAGAGATAGTTTGTGTCCCGAGAAGCGACAAAATAGTATTTATTCCGAAAAACAACTCTTACGGGGTGCAAAGTAAAGGGGTTGGAAGTTTTATAAAGAATTATTTACAGCTGAACCGATTTAGATGAAATTTGGTATAGACATAGTTTGAGTCTCGGAAAACGACATAGGACACTTTTATCCGGAAAATCAACCCTTTTAGAGGTGAAAAGGAGGTTGAAGGTATGTATCGGGAATTGATAACCGCTTAACCTATTTAGATGATTTGGTATGGAGGTAGTTTGAGTTCTGGGGAAGGATACATAATAGTTGTTATTCCAGAAGTCATTCCCTAAGAGGGTAAAAAGGGGGATCTATTACTAATTCCACGCAGAGGAAGTTGCGGGGAAAAACTTTTATTCATTAGAGTAGAAATCTGCATTAATCATAATCTCTTAGTAAATAAGTTACTACAAGCAAGTCGTTGCTGGCGATGGCGTAACAATAAAAGAAATATTGCAACCATTTCATTAAAAAAATAAATAAGGGAAAGCCTCCATCAAAATGTCATGTACCGAAACCTCCAGAAAGTAACAAATACTTTTCCGAAAAGCGCATCTAAATCGGTTCAGCCAAACGCGAGATAATCGCGGACAAACATACATACAATACAGAAATGAGGGTCAAACTGATAATCTCCTTTTTAGTACTTTTAGTACGCGGGCGAAGCCGCGGGCAACTGCTAGTATCAAATAAGAATCACAATATTTATTTATTTATCAATATTTATTTAGCTTATTACATGATAAAAACTAAGTAAGAGCATATTGTTCTTCTAGTTGGTTATATTGTCTGTGGTTGGAATAAAAGGAAACATAAAATATAGCTCCGATCCGAGACGGTTACCACGAAATTTTACAACTTTATTAGAACCTCGTTTATTTTTACTCTTTTGCGTTTAAACGAGCTGAAACATCATCCGGGTAATTTATATTTTTGAAGTTCAACGAACTCCGCGTCTGCATCTTAAGACTGGGAAATAATATTACGCGGAATAATCTTCTCCTTTTTAGAGGTAATAAGAAAATGTATGTTGTTTACATATCTAGTTGCTATTTTAATCATAAATGATCATTCAAAAATACTACAATATTAAACATGTCCATTAGAAATAATGTCAATAAAAATAACTGATGGAAGGTTAACATACGTGACTCAAGGCAGTAAACATCAGGTACATACGTCGCTAGTGACTTTGATCACTATTGCAGTGCTTAAATTTGCTATAATTAATTGAGAAAGGTGTAATTTGAAACAAGTTGAAGAAAATTAACTTATGATATTCAAAATGGTCCATCTTTTCATTTTGAAGAGTTTTTTTAATAAAAAGTTTTCCATAGAGAAAGTAGTTTAGGATGTGACAGATCGGTTTCAAAAAACGTACATTTAACTGTATCTACTCAAATAAACGTTTAAAATAAACTACCATAACAGTATAACATTCCACGAATTTCGCCTGCACAAATGCGGGTAAACCCCGAATACACAGCATTAGCTTGTGACAACAGGTTTAAGTAAATTCGAGGCTATTCTTATGCTATTCGGGCTGCGGAGCGCCGCAGTCGCCCCACTGCTAGTGTGCTAGCCATAAAGATAACAGAGCGATGTCTTAGTA
Organism: Pammene fasciana; assembly: GCA_911728535.1. Taxonomy (NCBI): domain Eukaryota; kingdom Metazoa; phylum Arthropoda; class Insecta; order Lepidoptera; family Tortricidae; genus Pammene; species Pammene fasciana. The sequence continues at coordinate 20,332,124 of OU452283.1, read as the reverse complement.
GAACCAGTATAAGTTCAACTCTAAAACTTCCCTACTAAAAAGTGCTTTTTCAACATAAAGCCATGTTTTCAAGTCAAATGTAAACTAAATAAATTATTTTATACTCTATTCTGTAATGACACAGAAGACATAAAACACACTTTTAGGTACAGATACAGGCCCAGCCTAGTTTGGAGCATACCCGTAAATTTCTGTAAATTCGATATACATTGTGTTTGGCATTTAAGAAAACTTTTCACACTACCTACTCGTATACGGGCTTTTTCTTCCCTGCAAAGAGAGAACAAAGAGCAGTTTTCTGTTCAAGAACATTAGTTAATTTTTCACCCAGTTTTTTTTTCAACGAGGTTGAATCAATCGATTCGTTTTAATCGGGAAGCACACAATCTACTATTACTTTACTTTAACAAGCACGAACTTGCAAAAAAAAACTGTTTTTGATAGGTTCACGAAGGGTTGTTATGAATTTACTCTTATGCCGTTTGGGCTGCGAGACGCCGCAATCTAGCTGGTTTAGTTGGTACTTGGAAGAGTTGGAAGTTGCAAATGGCTCTGTCTGTGAGTATGGGCAGCGAGCTGCAAAATTGGATGGACACTTAATTAATGAGTTCATGAATTCATCGAAATCCCTTCTTAGTTGTAACCACCGTTATAGAGGATGGATTTTCTTTTTGGGTTCTGGCTAGAAAAGCCACAAATCCAGGAATCATTTTTCCATACATTTTGTAAAACTTTTATTTTTCGATGCCAGCGATGCGATTTTTTTTTGGTCCCATACAAGCTTTTGATCCTGGATAGGAATGGGATCAAATGGCATCAAAAAAAAAAGTTTGGCAAAATGACCTTTTTCTCGCACCCTGTATGTTTTTTCCAAAATCTTTAATTTGAAATCGAGGGAAGGTCTTCTAAGACCATTTTCGCGTAGCAGCACGGGATCTGGTAGCTCCCCTCACTGACCCAAAAAGAAAATCCACCCTGTATACTTACTAGTGAATAGCATACTGTAATAAATACATGCTACTACATTCAGTAGTTTTGGCTCTACGTTGATGGTGACTACGGCATATCAGGAGTTAAGCAAATTGTATAGATAACTAACAACTTTTACTATAGTAAAAACCACAACTTTTTGAAAAAGGATGGTTGTCCGCTACTTATCGTAGACCTAAGCGAATCGGGTCGTAGGGCGAAACGGACCAATAAAAATTTGGTAGCCAGAGATGGCCAATCAGTGTCCTACGTTTCACCTTCACACATGCCCTTTGGGGGTTGCTTTAAAAATAAGTCATTAAGAATGCCCTATTTGTTAACTTTGCGGAATATGGCCAAGAGACTCCAAGTGTATTATGTCAGAAAATTGTCTCGATGGCTAGGTCCAGTTATACAAGGAAGAACCGCACAGTCTTGATACTTGTGAACAGAAGCTGCCGCAAGGATACGAAGTGCTGAGTGTTCCGCGGTCGCTCGTTAGTGCCACTTGAAGTGTGTACACGCGGCGGCTGGAACTTGGGGGTCGAACTTGGGGCTGGTTTTATGGAAAACGACAAGACGTTATATTGAATACGGTGACCAAATTTAATGCTAACATTTATAACCAAATTGTATGCCAGTGTTTATGTTTCTTGTTGCCGATGATTCAAGGACTGAAACTAGCACTTGACGTTTCGTTGCTATAATTTGCAAATAATTTAAATAAGGCAAACAAGCACATCTGTTTACACATTATTACCGTGAATATCGAGGTCGAAAGAGAGATTTTTTTTACGTTTTGAACACTTTATTTTACATTTTTATTCACAATCGACTATAATCTGAGTATTTTCAGTATAAGTTAACATTATTCGCAATAATCACTGATCTTAAGATCAAGTTACGCTAGGAAGAACCACACAGTCTTGATATTTGTCTTTGAGTGTTTCCGCTTCTTAGTGCTATTTGAAGTATTACTTATGGCGGCTGAAATTGGGATCGTACTAACTTTTGAGGGCTGCTTTCGGTACGTGGTATAAAGCTTACATAAGGATAATACAAAGTTTTTTATTACATGTATTTTCGCAGATATTATCTGAAATAGCTAACAAATCACCCGTAAATATAGCTTCAACATAAAAGGGTTTTGCAAATTTTTGTGTATACCGTTTGGGCTATGCAACCCCATAAGTCCAATAAGAAAATTAATGACCAGTATTGCAACTAGATGAACCTCAATAATATCTCCCACGAAGCATGTAATAATATCTGATTGCTCTTGGAAAAGAAAAAAAAATTCTAAATAAATGTAGTGTAACGAGATAATCTGCAAAGTTGGGGATTACTACTGTCGACTCTAGGGGAAATTATCCTCTCCCCCCTGCAGATTATTTATTAAGTATTGTAAATAAAAATCAAAAATTAACCAAATCAAGGTACCCTTTGTTTAATAGCAACAAAAGTCAGCGTGGCATGCAAGCATACGCAAGGGTGAGTTAGCGGACAGTAGGCTAGTGAGCTATGGGCAGTAAATCAAGCTGCTGACACAGGCTGCGGCTAACGAAGCGCTACTAATGACCTTCCGAAAGAAAACAAAAAACGATTTGCTGCGCTCTTTACATCACTAAACTTTTTTATCGGTGGCAAACAGACACACAGCTTTCAATACCGGCTTCTTTAGCCTCGTAAAAACGTACAACACCAAGAGTTTAAAAAGATGTGAAAATCCCGTGGAATTAAATAAGTAACAGAAGAAGATTATCACAAACATAATTAATATTTAAATCAAATACAAACTGTTTTGTGACCACATGCAAAAATAATTATGGGGTGGACCTTCTTTATACTTTTCCTAATGTTATTTGTTTCATACATGCACAATATTAGTAAAGGGTAAGTTAGCGGACAGTGGGTAAGTGGTGAGCTACGGGAAGTAAATCAGAAGCTGCTGACATAAACTGCGGCTAACGAAGCGCTACTAATGACCCTCTGGAGGAAAACAAAAGGATTTTTACTCAGCTTGCATGCGTTGGGTAATTCTATAGAGAATTAATAATTACGGACATTATAAACAGCACATAGATGTTCAGTAGTTTTTACATGAAAAAAGTCCAGTTTCTTATGCTTTTAAACGCGTAAATAAAATTAGGCTTAGTTAAAACCCAAATTGTAAGCATTTCCAAAAACAGTTTTACCTAACAGCTGCTCAACAAAGTTAAAGATGAACAGAGTAATTTACTTGGCCCCAAATTCGTTAGGTAAAATATTCCGTAAGTTATTACGAGTCAAAGTTGGGGAGTTGACACCCGCGGAACTTCTGCCGTCATCCCCATTGGTAGACAACTTTGATGAACGTGTTGGCATAAGTTTAAGGGTACATAGAAATAACGTGCTTAGTCACGTTATTGGTAAAAAAAACTATTTCAAAAAGGTCTCGCAGTGAACTTTAACTTACAAATACTATTAAAGCTGTAACTATACAGGCTTTAATAAAAATACTGGTGATCCGTTCAAGGGTATATTAAGCATCGAGTAAAAAAAAGTAGGAGAAAATTTTTTTGGACGCAATAATATTGTATGGGGCAGGTTGTCCCAGCCGGCCATCCCACAGTACAAAAAAAATAATCTTAAGCACAGGCTAACTTTGAGCACAGGTTTTTTAACATTATAATATGACTCCAAAGCATTCAGAACCACGGTATGCTACCAAATATCTCAAGCCTAATTATAACTTTACCCTTGTAGCGAAATTAGCTACGCCGTAGCGCTTGCTACGATATATCGTAGCATTATGCTACGCTTCTTACGCTACATACGCGAACCAACTGTCAAGTGTAAAGTGGCAGTAGAACTTTTAATGTCAACTTTCATTATTGTTAGAAATATCATCAACTGGCAAGAGGCCCGACGGCATGACATTGGTGCCTTGGAGGATGGGGCGGCCGCTGGTCTGGGATGCTACATGTGTAGACACCCTAGCGCCGTCCCATCTTCCAAGCACCTGCAGAAATGCCGGGTCTGCTGCATCCACAGCCGAAGACCTCAAACGCCGCAAATATGCTGCTCTTGGCAGTGCCTATATATTTGAGGCGTTTGGGGTCGAAACGCTGGGGCCATGGGGACCGGGCGCGCGCAGAGTTTACAAAGAGTTAGCGTCGCGCCTGGTAGACGCAACAGGTGACCAGAAGGCTGGTCAGTATTTCGCTCAGCGAATAAGCATTGCCATACAACGTGGCAATGCGGCCAGCCTTCTGGGCACACTACCCATTGGTAGCGATTTAGGATATATTTATTATTTGTAGACTAGTTTTAATTTATAGTATTATTATTTTTATTTAGAGTAATTATTTCATCAACTTCTTCTTGATAATTAAGAAATAAAGAAAAAATAATTATTCATGATGCTACAAAGTAAATTAAGGCTAAACACAATTAATAATAAACAGTTTTAAAAACGTCCCTGAAATGGTCTCCACTCAGCATTATGTCAAGGTACCTTTGAGGTTCCGTTGCAGCCGTACGTAGGCTAAACTAAACTAAACTAAAATTACATTAAAAGCGAAACGTGTTTTATTAATAAAATTACACAATCAACGACAATAAAAATAGGAAACATTGCATGAAAATGTGAAATGTTAATCCTCCTTTATATTAAAGGATCCGCAACGCACTCGTGACACCTCTCTAGTTACAGACGTCCATAGGCTACGGTAGCTGCTTACTATCGGGCAGGTCGTATGCTTGTGTGCCATCGTTGTGGATATTTTTTTGTAATACTTCTCGGGTCAAAGATGTAGTTTTAGAACCGGTGGTAGTTTCTATTTTCTCTCTGACGTTCATAAGAGCATTGTATTGTGCCTAAATTGAAGAATAAATATCTTTTACCTTTTTATCTTTATCTTTTTTTACAGAAATATACGAGTATAATTGTACAGTAACAAACCGGTTTTCTTTGTCCTAAGTATTACATATTACAAATAGCGTACTAGTAGTAACACTAGTAGCTACTAGGTGGAGTAGCAGTGCAGGTGACATTTTATATCTCTTACATATTCGGTATCTTTAGGTAGCTTTGACATAGATGGCGCAATCGACATGAGCTTCAAAAAGTTCTTAGGCTGTGGTCGTCTATATCTCTATAGTCTCTGCTTATAATTTTCAATTTCTTAGTACACAAAGGCCGACCAGCTTTTATAATTATACACAAATAAATCGCAAAAATAAGATACAATAACAACACAATAAGTAATTTTAGGAGCTTCAAATTCTGTTGAAATAACAGAAGATTTTTCTGGCAAATTCAATCTGGCTCGTCGCGAAAAACAACATTAATTGGGATCTTGTTTACATTAGTGTTGTCGACGATTTCGCGTCAATATTTGGCGACGGCTTGATTTCGACGAACAAACAAGAACAAACGTCACGGAGCTTGAAGATGGAGATGTAGATGTGGTGGGATGTGAACTTAATTGAAATGAAATGTTGCAGCAATCGGCATAGGGATATAAGGAAATCCTATTGGTAAAAAAACTACGAAACAATTTCACGATTTTGGACATGTAAATTAAAACTTCAAAGACACATTATCGTGTATGTCTAGCTAAGGCTGCGTTCCCACCAGAGATGAGCGAGGATGCGTTCTATCTTATACCGGGTGTATCCTGTAATAGGAGCAATAAATTAAACGTAGATTCTACTCCTCAAACCAGACAACGTTTGTTCAGCGACTTTTAAAAATAAAGAATGGTCTGATTTTTAGGACACTTTAAAGTTTTTCCGAACACGCAATGTATTCCGACATTGATTATGTCTGTAGGGTGACAAGCAGTGTCAAATAGACGGATTTTAACGTACATTGAAAATACTATTTAGTTTGTATGAAAAAGAGACAATCTACAAAATACATCTTTTTTAAAAGTTGTTGAACAAAAGTGTTGTTGTTTGAGGAGTAAAATCTACGTTTTAGTTTATTGCTCGTATTACAGGAAACACTCTGTATAGGTAATCATCATACATCGTAAACTGCGAGCGAAATCCATTGAAATAATGGATGACAACCAGTAACAACCCTAGTACTTGAATGAATTTTGCTCGCACTTTGCGATGTATGATAATCATAATCAAAATCAATTGCGGATCTCTCTCTCTCTAAAAATGTTCTAATCTCTTAAAATGTTAATATTACTCTTTTTTATTGCTTAATAAAAGCATCCTTACGGCCTTGCTATGACCCCAAATTAAAACCTTTCGCCTTGTCCTACTTACAAAAAGTAAGGAATTTTAAACATTAAAATATTCACGAGCAAACGGCTGTCATTTAGTCAGAGGCGTGACGAATCACGTCGCATCGTGTTCTGGCAAAATATTATAATTGCTTGCGCGAATTGCAAGAGTCGAATTTTATTTTTTATACCACAAAGGTAGCAAACAACCATAGGGCCTTATGGTAAGCAGTTACCGTAGTCTATTGATGCTCGCAACTTCAGAGGTCAAATAATATTAAAAGCGAAAAATTATACTATGATGGTCGACCTGTTCGGATTTTTAGATGTAAAGCAATTATGTGACATCAAAGCTTTTTTTACTACGATGGTCGCAAATAAGCATACAGCCTATATGGACGCCTGGCAACTCCAAAGATGTCACATGCGCGTTGCCATGCTTTATACGTTGAGGAGAGCGTTATTAAACTAAATCGCTCGCTGCTCGCTAGGCGAATGCAATAGCACTCCTGAATGTCCATGCTAATGAGTACTAATGAGTGTTGCATCTCCCTCGTACCCACAGGAGAGATAGAGAGGAGTGTTAACTTGTTGGTTTTATGTTGATTAACGTTTTTGTCGCGGATTATTGTAAAATGAATAACGTGGCTGTTTAAATTTAGATTATAACGCGGTTTTGTTGTTTGTTTGATATTAATTTTGAATTTTTTTTTTTCGAGACTATTAAATTATGTATATTATAACTTAAATATCATAAAGATAACTGTCTAATTGCGAATATTTACTTCTTCTGTCAAATCATCCCGGAATTTAATTATTTCTGTTCCATCTTCAAATTTTAGAGACGGTTCTTTTACATTTCAAGTTAGTCTAAAGGCTGTCTGGAAGAGATCGCTCTGTAGCGATAAGACCGCCTGTTGTTTACCTCAACTTTAAATTTCCTGTATTTTCTGTACAGTTTTCTTTTTGCGGTGTTCAATAAAGAGTATTGTATTGTGCTTCTAGTCAGCCCACAACGACCAATAGCGGTCAGGTAATGAATTCCGCCTCGCTAATTGTTGCCAACTTTTAATTTGTAATTCCATTACCCCCCAGCTTCCCTCCCACTCCCTCCCCTAGTACGTGCGGCGCTTGCTCATTCGCCATTATGCGAAAGGCTAGTTATTGAATTAATAATTCATAAGCGCCTATGAAAAGGTCACGCCTATAACAACGGCGGCTTTTTGATCGGAGATGTGGCTTAGGTACTTTTATTATTTTGTAATTTTACTCTAATGAATTTTAAAAAGGATAAGTATTTCTTTAAAAGCTGTATCCTTTTTAAACATTAAAAAAAATTAGGCAGAAATATTTATTACTTATTACTTAACCCCACCCACGATTTCGTCCGCATTAGAGATACTTATAAAACTTTTATCCCCATTTTTACTCTCCTAGGAGTTGAAACATAAGACAATTAATTAAATTCTGTTTTGATCAAATACTACTACATAATAATGTTGATCAGTAGCAGAGTGAAAGGTCGTTCTGGATTAACTACGATCTAGAAAATCATCATAAAATATGTAAAAGTTTTTATCTAAATGGTATACTTTAGTCACTTGCTTTGACATCTTACACAATGAATTTGATTTGTAATGCCTGAAAATTGGTTCCATTTCCAGGTACTGTAGTTTACTGGACAACTAAGTGCAAATAAATAGTGTCGATAAAATTTTATGAACCATTTAACGATGGAAACGGTGATCGTTGCCAACGTATCAAATAGGGCCAAACTTACTGCCAAAAAACCACAAAAGTTTCCCCGATAAAAACAATGGGATAGTTGAGTACGGTTAGGTAATATTTTTTCTTAATTTTATTTACACTCGCGAGCAATGAAAACTGGTCATTTTAACAGAATCTCTTTATAAAATTATCTTATTTCCTTAAGCGCCAATGTTGTTGCGTAATGTGTTAAAATGTGTGTGTTAAATGATATAAAAAAACTATACGCTCTTATTTAATTCTCTTACCCGCTTATTCATAAACGTGTTTCAAACCTCATTTAGTTAAAATGTATTTTGTCTGTTTCTAACAAACACAACTGTCAATGTAACAGATAAGAACAAAAGATGATTTAGTTAAATGAGGTTTACAATACGTTTATGAATAAGCGGGTTAGTGTATAGTCGTGACAAGGTAAAACGTAACTTAACCAGTTCTGCTGCTAACTAATTGACTATACAGGATGGTTTCGGGGTCGTGGAGCAAGCGATCAAATTGACACACAAACCCATACTGAACAACTTTTACTATGGAACCTACTCCGAAATTGCGAAAAAAAATGTTGGCCTTCCCATACACGAAAAAAAAGCTTCCGGGTTATTCTCAATCCAAGACATTATATTATCTTGAAAATATTTCCTCGTGACAAGTATTTATTTCCTTTATCAAAAATATGATTCTTCGCTCAAAAGACCACATTTTCTAGAAATAGAAATATAAAAATATATTGTTTCAAGAGTATTTAAGTACTTGAAATAAGTTGATATAGAGAAATTGATTCAAGTAATTCAAATCGTTTCGGGGCAACTAAATATCGTTTTCATAGCAAAAATGCATTTTATTTCAATCAAAATAAGTTTCTCTGGTTAAACACAAATGTGTTCTGCACATAAATCAATTCTTCTTTGTAAGGAAGATTTTTCTTTTCGTTAGATCAAACAACTACTTTCGAATGAAATTTTAAATTATTGGCACTAAGTTATTTTAATCTTTATACAAAATCATTGAAATCTTATCTCAAGTAAATATTTTCTTGCGCTAGTTTAGTTACGTTGCGCGCCAATAGATGTCTCTGCGTGTAGGTTGCAACATGGTAACGTTTGTTCGACGTAACTTCATGACCCTAGGCGTCTGGCAAAGGATTATTTGAAATTCGCAGTAGCGATTACAGACTAGGTAATACAATTACATATAAGTTATGAGTATGAGATATTCATAATTTATAATTGTATTATCACTTTTTAATTAAACTTCGTTTCTCGGGTTTAGCCCTAAAAAAACAAAGTTTCTAGTATACGCTTTTTAACAATGTCAATAGTTCACACGAAGTTGACGAGAACTCTTAAATCAAAAGAACCGTATTGTAAAGGTGATAATTTGCATTCTCTTGGATAAAAATAATCGTCTCAAATGAATGTGACGTGATTCTCACTTAAAACAAATATTTAATTGATTTAAAGACATGATTCTCTTAAATTGAATACAATTGTTTTTGGTCTCAGACCATATTCATTTGACGACACTATTTAAAAGTTTCAGTTTAACATAAATTTCTCAATATGATGAAATAAGATTTTTAAATGAGCAAATATACTGTTTTACACCAAGAGTGTAAAATATCTTAACTTGATAGAAACACTTCGACTTAAAATAAGAGTAGATTGTTCTTCAAAGAAACAAGTATTATCTTAGTTAAAAGAACACTAAAAAATCTGTATTTAAGAATCTTATTCGCTTCGTTATGTTTAAAACTTTATTGCTTTGCATGGAAGAAATTTGCTTTATATTAAGAAGTCTTTTTTTTCCGTGTAGACAACAACAACATGTGATCGGCCGAAATGTATGAAACTGCCTATTTTTTTTCGCGATTTCGGATTTGGTCCCATGGTAAAAGTTGTTCGATGTGGCCTTGCGTATCCTGTTTTGATCGCTTGCTACACGACCCCGATTTCATCCTGTATATATTTAATTACTACAGGAAAACTTATTTATTGAATGTCAAAATAGGGACAGAAAAGAAATAATACTAAATTATGGTAAAACGCAAAACCCATTTCGAAAGATTTTAGTCAGGTAGCTACTTAGTTGAAACTCTGTTTCTGCGACCTATTTACTGAAATCACCCTTTGTATTCGTATTTAGCCTCAACAGTTCTGTTGCCAAATCAGCCCCCCCCGGACCCTCCGTCCCTTATCTTGCTTTAAGAGCCTACGTCCTTTGCATTGCTAATAATGAAATGCCGCGGTTGTACGTAACGACGCGAATGTCCGAACCCTATTGTTGAACCGGGTTCAACATCTAGATACATAACTGGTATTACTTGACCTGTAAAAGCTGTAATAAAAATAGTGGTGATCCGTTTAAGGGCATAAATTAATTAGTACCGTATTGCGACTAAGAAAAAGTGGGAGATAAATTGTTTGGAGAGCAGTCGGCCAACTCTCCATACAAAACCAATGTTAGTAGGGCATACATTATAGAACATATATTATTGTGTGCATTGCTTTCCTTAATAATATTTATATTCAATAAAATTATGCGAAACAATAATTTGGTAAACGTTGGTATGCTAACTAAACGTTCTGCGTCAAGTTGTTGGGAAATGAAATTATGCCAAATGATTTTCGATGAAATGGCAGTATACCATTTTTTATACTTGATTATGGATTAAAAACTTAAAATAGTTACATAATGTCGACTCTTCTGTACACAAAGTGTTTCTGTAAAACAAGTGGATTATTCTTAGAACTATACTGGTTTTGAGCAGCTGCCGCTGTGGGTATCTTTGTAAACAGCTCAGCGCCCCGTCCGGCGAAGAATCCTCATTATTTGTAAATAAACCCGAGCGATACATTATTCATCAACCACAAACCTCAGCTACACTATCTTGATCTTTATATCTCTGTAATAAAGGCGCTAATCCCTTGACGTGCAGCCGCAGACTGTTGCCGATCTCCGTCTTCAAATAGCAGTTAATATTTCATTCAGTGCCCCATTTGCGCCATATTACTAAACCTCTAAATGTTTTGTTTAGAATAAGATAAGAGTTGGTTTCGTAATTCGTCCTCATCAATTCTGTGGAAGCTCTGTCTACCTTTTGATACATTTTATTTAATTCACTGTGAATATTTTACATTCACACTCAAGATATTTATTATGAAAATATTAGATCAGAATTAACAGCCAACCTCTTGTAGGTTGGCTGTTAGTTCCCACTTGTCGGATGTCGGGTCCGGATTTTAATCGGGTGTCGCCGCCTCATACAAAATTGTGTCGTGCATGGGGAATAGGTTCATATAAAATGTTCTGCACTGGAACATCCGATTAAAATCCGGGCCCGACATCCGACAAGTGAGAACGGGGTCTTACCTGGTATTTTACTAACAATTGGGAAATTAATCCAAAAGTACACAATAAACGGAGCAAATAACAGTACAAAGCTGAGCCAATGTACCCTGCAATAACTTTGGATTGCTCCCGCATTTGTCTAGCAGCACAAACACTAAACACGTCGAAACACAAACACATAGTAACACAAACACTTACGCAACACACATTCACACATCTACACATTGATCGCCATAGCTTAGATAGGCAAAGTGAAAGGAATGAAGTAGTTTAACTCCACTTCTTTAGGACAAATTTTATGTGTACTCGTAATATTATCTACTAGGAACTAAATGGTATGTTTATTTGAATCTTTACAGTCGCCTGCAATTGTTCCTTCCTTAACGAAAGCTGAAAAAATTTTTGTTAGGGACACCTGGTCATAGTCACCCTCACCATAGCTGGCCAACCCTCCATACAAAACCAAAAATTTTTACGCGACAATTTAATTTTTCTCACTTTTCCATAATAAGAATACGATACCAATTATGTATGCCCTTAAAAGGATCACCAGTATTTTTGTCACACCTTGTATTTATGCGGATTTAGTCGAGAAAGATACTATTGCAGGCGTCTGTAAGAGTATAGTTGTCTAGAAATGCTACTACTGCTAGCTTCACTGTGGCATGAGGTCTGAGGCCTGATTTACTGCCTGTCCGGCGCAGCATAGCGCGATTTACATGCGGCCACGCACATTGCCGTACCTACAATGTATTGCATTGTCCAACGTTCGGAAAATAATACGGACCAATTTTGTTGCGACAAATGCGTTGAATTTTATTATTGGCACTCGTTATATTATTGGAAATAAAGTACCTGCCTTTAACCTAATCATATGTGTACCAACTGTATTACTACTAGTAGTGCAAATATCACTTATATCTTTAGCATTAAATGCATTTTTGAACTCAAGGAATTCAAGGATCGATTGTAAGAAAAGACATCTTCGACATTTTTGGATGTTGGAAATAAAAACTTGATGATATCAAAGCATTTAAGGTGCCTGAAGAGTACCTGGACTGAATTTTTGGATCGATTTTCAGTCGAGGCTACGATTAAATCCTTAATATTACTTATATTTGTATTTAAAACCTAACAATGTACTTTCTACTTACACTAGCTAAAGGCAATGATCTTAAACACCATAAAGTTTTTTACTCTTCAAACATCTCATTAGTAATTTAAGTCTTTACGACTACTTTTGTAGATCCGTCCTAAAGTTCTGTTTAACTTGAGGAACTTGCTAGACGAGTCAGAATTTCAATCAGAATGCTTAAGTCAAAACCCTAAAGTTAAATCCTGGCAGACGGTGCGGGGCAATTTCGTTTTTATTCTCCGTATAAAGCCAAACTGTCCTGGCTAATCCACAGGGCACTTCACTCTTAAAAGATTTCTAGTATATCTTGCCCTCCGTACCCTTTAGCACTATTTATATCTTTGATTATACTTATACTGGTTTAAAGTCGTTACGCTGTAAGCGTTGGAAATAATTCTAGTCGTAAATCCTCATTCCATTCAGAGAAAAACCTAGTCGAATGCTACCAGAAAACCATTGTATGTGACCTCAAGATCTTTAGCAAACTACTTACAACCCGTCATTCATTTAGTCATTCATTAGTCGTGTCCTCTGTTGAAGACTAGCTTCTCCTTGGGCTTTTTCCGGATTTAATTGCATATGCAATTTGGCCACATCTCCTAGAGAGGCTCTTAGGTGACGGGCCTTAAACTTTGTTTGTCGTTGTGATTCTGGACTAAGAGCTGGCCACGTCGCATATGCCACAATAATGAGAGCAACAAAACCCCTCTGGTTAGATTGCGGTACTATCCTTATTGCCAGATCCAAGCACCTGGGAGCTCTTCATGGGTGCAGGTCACAGTTACAGACTAGCAAAACTTTGAATTGGAAAAATGTATTACCGAAATAGATGAAAACTGCTGAAATTGTCTCAGTTACAGAGGACAAGGCCTATATTATTATCATAAAAAACATTGCAAATTATTGCGGAAACAGAAACAGCAGGTGATAAACTATGACCATTAAACGTCTTAATCTAATTATGTATATAATTTCTCATAATATGGCATCAAATCCTGAACTATAGCATTTGTTTCCTTGAAGTGGTTTGCATTTTTTGCCCTCCCCCACATTACAGCTGCCAGATGTCTAGATCTATAAATAAGCATAAGATAGCAAACTGACTATAGGCCATTCTTTGCTCTCATTATTGTATCATATCTGACGTGGTTAGCTATCCGTCTATTCTATCCGGAGCGCTGTGAAAGATGTTCAAACTACGTGAGCTTGCAGTCTTGGCATGTCGTAAACGACCGGCGTTTTACTCATACTCATACTCATTACTATTCTAGTATGGATTTATTGCTTAAAAGCCTCCGCCAATACTTTCTCGCAAAAAATCTACAATCAGGGCCCCATTTACGCTGGTTTCGTCGTGGCTTGAGACTATTCTCGTTAACGTTAAGAATTCCGAGCGAGGTCACGACAGACCGCGGAAGGGAAGACCCGTAAATGACTACGCAGTTAAATAATCTCGGGAATTTGCTCTCATTCTGGTAAATATTTGAGATTTCTTTATGGAAATGAAGTGCAGGATTCTGGGCTGTCTGTGTGAGTTCTGTGGATTGTCTTGAGCAAATCTTGCAGTTTCAAATACTTAAGCTGCGAGCATTTCTGTAGAGGCTTTAGCCTCTCTTGCTAAAAGGAGAGTAATGTCCTTTTCTGCGGTAAATTGGGGATAATAAGAATACTTAAATTACTCGCAGATGTAGAAGCGATATATGGTATATTTATAATCTCACGGTATCAGGAATTTTACAGTTTTAACGATCGCTTTATATTTAGTTGATCATACCTGAAGTTAGGCCACAATATCATCGTTGAAGTTATGAAAACCACTCCAACTGTTTAAAAGACCTTATCTGTGGCTGCACTACAACAAATTTCTGCAGTGCAATGATCTCTAAACCCCAGTAAAGTTTTTAAAGTGTCGGCAATAGACGGAACCAGAAGTTTTTATGAGCGCC